>JARNME010000187.1:0-106646 GCA_030179655.1 Scaptomyza flava | reverse complement strand
TGCGGAACACTCTTGCACATCAAGAGCTAAGGCAGGATCCTGTTTTTCGTGCCGAGGAGCGAAGGCACGACACTCTTGCACATCAAGAGCTAAGGCAGGATCCTGTTCTTCGCGCCGAGGAGCAAATTCGGAACACTCTTCAACACCAAGAGCGTAGAAGAGATCCGACTACACGTCAAGTGGAACAAGCAGCTAATACTAGCAATAGAAGGATGACCCGTATGCAAACGCGAATGCAAAGCGAAAGAAGATTAGATCTTTTGCAATCTAGAGTTCAGGCGCATAGGGATGTCGAGGAAAACCGCACGCTAGAGCGAAATCGACAGAATTCAAGGAACAGACGTAGGAGGGAGGAACAATCTCCAGAGGAACGTCAGAATGAGCTTCAAAGGCAACAAAGAATGAGAAAATTAAATTCTTTCAAGCTCTACAGCAACCGCGTAAAGGAAGGGCCACGGAGATATGCGTGTGTTGTGGTGGCTCTTGGTTTCCGCACCAAACTAAGAAATTAGTTAAACCAACATTGAACGAAACCATCCCTCCTTAAATTCTGACGAGGCATTCTTTTTAAAGGATAAATTTCCAAGCAGTCTAGAGGTTTACAAGTTTTGTTCAACTTGTCATCGCGCAGTTGCTTCCGGGAAACTTCCCGCCATATGCCTTTCTAAGGGATTGGATTTCCCAACAGTGCCCAACTGCTTGAAAGATTTAACATGCTTGGAAGAGCGACTCATATCTCCTCGCATTCCTTTCATGAGGATCATTTCCCTGGGCTACGAGAGGCAATGTGCAGTACGTGGAGCTGTTGTAAATATTCCAATCTCCGTGGTGCAAACAGTGACAGCGTTACCCCGAACATTTAATAACGCACATGTCATTCAAGTCCATTTAAAGAGGAGGTTGGAATACGATCACAGCTTCATGACTGAAACAATACGGCCGGCACAAGATTCTTGAGGCCCTACAGTATTTACTGGCTACCGAGTTGTACAGAAAGTACAACATAAGCGTAATAGAGGACTGGATTGCCAACGTTGGTCATGGCCAAGAAGTGCCTTTTATTGCAGATGCAAGTGATGAGGCAACGGCTCGCGACCTCATTGCCAGAAGAAGTGATGGCTATGACGCAGAAAATTTGGAAAGGCAAGAGGAATAAACCCAGGTGGCTTAGAGACCTTGCTAGACAACGAAGGTATAGAAAATTTTGCAACGGAACGTGTGGCTTTGGCTCCAGGCGAAGGAAGACTGCCGATGGATGTTACCATGGATGAAGAACGCGGAAGAACTATCGTATCCTACGATATACTGCGGGCAAAAACGGAATTGTATTTTGTCTTACAGCAAATCGCCCGTTCAGAAATTCGTCGATACGACAGGAGATGTGCCAGAATTGACAAGCTTCTTGGACTTACAAATTTTACGAACTGTCCCGAATCAAATCTGCCATCTCCATATGCTTGAGAAAGAAGTCTGGATCCAACAGCATTACAGCTGGAAATGTGTTGGATGAAGCCTTTGTCGGCAACCTCGAGCAGCATGATGATGGATATCGCATTTTACGTGGATTACGTTCATCTCCTGCTCATTGGGAGGCGGAAAAGAAAAAGTTTTGTCGATGATTCGACAAGTTGGACTTCCAACTTTTTCATAACTTATCTGCAGCGGAGACAAAGTGGTCGGACCTTCTGATCATACTTTCCAAGCTCGTGGATAAGTTGACAGGAATCAGGAAGAAGTTGAAGCTCTATCGAGCAACGAGAAAGCGCGCTTGATTCGATCGGATCCAGTAACTTGCTCGCGGTATTTCGACAATAGATTCCGGAACATGGTGAAATTGTTCAAAAATGGAATATTTGACGAATACACATTATCGCATTACTACTGGAGGATCGAATTTCAACACCGCGGATCACCTCACAGCCATGGAATGTACTGGCTCAGTGGTGCACCCCAATTCGATGCAGCGAATTCTAGGAATACTGCAAACCTAGTCAGCTTCATCGACCGGTTTTATTACAACGAATGGCCGCGATGAAGAAATAGCTGAACTGTTGCAGTATCAAAAGCATAGCCACGCTCGGTCTTGCTTGCGGGAGCTGAATGGACAAAAGTTTTGTCGCTATAATATGCCGTATCCTCCAATGCCACAAACAGAAGTGTTATACCCGTTAACAGAAGATGATAACAATTTGGCACAGCATAAGGAGAAGTTCAAGAAAATTAAGGCTTTCTTGGACTCTTCCATAACAGATGAACAAGCTGATTGATGGATGAATTCAACAACATACTGACACATATGGAGATGAATTACGAGGAATATAAATTGGCAATAAGATCGAACCTATTGAAACCACAAATTTTCCTGAGTCGGAAATTTTCGGATAGGCTGCTTAATGCCTACAACAAAGACATTCTGAGTCTTCATAGAGCCAATATGGATATTCAATTCATATTGGATGCTTATGCCTGTTGTGGTTATGTCATTAATTATATAAATAAATCCAACAGAGGCGTGTCAAAGCTGTTAAAACAGGCAATGGATGAAATTAACGCGGGAAATTTCAGTGTTAAACGGAAACTGCAACACATTGGAAATAAGTTCATCAATGGCACAGAAATATCTGGCCAGGAGGCAGCCTATAACATACTTGGACTTCACCTTTCAGAAGCAAGTCACGGTGAAATTTTCGTCAACACTTCTCATCCAGAGAATAGAGTTCGCATGGTTAAGGCCAGAAAGGATCTTATTCTTTTACCTGCGAACTCAAATGATATCTTCGTTCCAAATCTTTTAGACCATTACATTCAACGGCCTGATAATTTGGAACAACTGTGCTTAGCGGATTTTGCAGCTTTATATAAGTACGCAAAATCAAACCGAAGAAACACAGCACAAAGCGAAGAATATGGTGAGCTGGAGGATCAAGAAGAAGAAACTCTGGTTCGCGGAAGTTGGATGGTGCTCAAAAATGATAGCGGCTATATCAAGCAGCGCGCTAGAGCACTCATTTTGAGATTTCGAAAATTCAGCTTCAACACGCACAGAGCTGATTACTTCCGGGAAACAGCGATGCTGTTCATACCATGGCGATGTGAACAATCAGAGCTAATTGTTGCAGACACTGAGCAACTTTGTCTCATCAATGCTGAGTTAATTCAGCAAGGCAAGCTAAAGTATGATGTATTCAAGGATGGAGAACTTGAAGCTATACTTCAAGATATGAGAGATGAGAACACATCTGAGGAATTGACGATAATAATGCTGCTTCGCAATTGTTGGACGATGAGTACCGGGCACTTGCAGTACCCGAGATTGATAGAAACATCAATATATTGCAGGAAGATGCCGTCCAGGAGGCAAATGAGGAGGTGCGCCTCATCAAACTACCAACGCTGATAACTGAGGAAGATTTGTTGACAATGGTGCGATCTCTTAACCATAAACAACGTCAATACTTCGCTCATGTCATGCAAAATGTTTTAGAAAAGAAGACATTTTATGAATACGTTGGTGGTGGAGCTGGAGTTGGAAAATCCCGCCTTATTTCAACCATTTACCAGTCGTTGACAATTCGGTCGAATTTAATTCCTGGAAGCAATCCTGATATGACCAAAGTTCTTTTGTGTGCGCCAACTGGAAAAGCAGCATTTGGAATTGGTGGACTTACACTCCATTCGATATTTTCGTTACCAGTAAGTCAGTCATCTGCAGCGCTAAGGCCATTGAGCAGTGACACTGTCAACACACTGCATTCGAAAATACTCGAATTACAAGTGATTATTATTGACGAAATTTCAATGGTCGGTGCTAAAAATGCTCTCCCAATTGGACATGAGACTGAAGCAGGTATTCAAAAACAGTAATTACTTCGGAGGAATATCAATTATTGTTTTTGGGGACTTGAAACAATTATCCCCAGTGGGAGACCGATGGGTTTTCCAAGCAAACAGAAGAGATAATTACAGCTCCATAGCAGGAACGCCACTTTGGGACCAGTTCAAGTACTTTGAACTTACTGAAATTATGCGTCAAAGAGAGGATCAGACATTCGCAGTTGCGCTTAACAACATGTCTGAGGGGAAAATGACGGACGCAGATGTTCATCTTCTGAAGGAAAGAATGGTGGCGGAAGAAGATGTGCCAAGAGATGCAATCCATCTGTTTTTCTCAAATGCAGATGTCAGCCATTTTAATTCGGTAAAATTGTCGCAAATCGACACCGAACCAATTACATCTAAATGTAAGGATGTAGTGAAAGCTGCAACTTTGACAGACCGGAGCAGAGACAATATCTTAGAAGCGGTGAAATGTTTCAAATTATCAGAAACGCAGGGATTGTCCTATGAACTGCTCCTGAAGACATCTGCTAAATATATGGTCACCGTCAACATCAACACATCCGATGGACTAGTGAATGGAGCTAGTGGAGAATTGATGGAAGTCATCCGAACACATATAGCAGGAGAGCCAGAAATAACCACACTGTGGATTAAATTTTCTGACTCATCAGTGGGAAATATGGCAAAATCGAAGAAGCCACACCCTATTCACGATGACTGGACACCAATTGAGAAAGTTGTAAGAACTTTCCAATACAAGCGAAATGAACAAGTTAACATTGAAAGAAAGCAATTTCCAGTGGTGCCGGCGGAAGCAATAACGGTTCACAAAAGTCAAGGCGCGACATACAGCAAAGTGGCTTTACATGTAACTAGTAGAATGACTAGAGCGGCGCTCTATGTTGGTTGCAGTCGAGCCACAAACGCTGCAGGACTTTTCATCATTGGAAATTTCAACCCACCAAGACCTTTTCTACCAACTGATGCAGTTCAACAGGAATTGGTACTTCTCCGTAATGCAAAGAAGTTGGAGAAACATTACGACTTCCTTCACAGTGAGGTCAATGGAACGCTCCTCTATTATCAAAATGTGCAGAGCCTTCCGGCGCATTTTAATGATTTACAGAGAGACCAACTGATTAATTCAGTTGATATACTGTGCTTGGTGGAGACTTGGACAGTCGAAAGTGACACCTTTCAGATGCCAGGGTTTACCTTAGTGCATGAAATAGATGGACCGAGAACAGGTCGTAATAGGCCAGCGAAAGGCATTAAAATTTATGCTAAGCAACCGACTGCAGCACATGTTTTGTTTAGTCAAAACATATGCGCTGATAGCCGCACCTATCAGTTGAGCGTCATTAATATGATAATTTCACCATTGTGGTCCTGTACAGGAATAGTGTCTATCCACTAGTGGAATTTCGGCAGCAGTTAATAAGTGATTTTCGCCAGATACTACAAGAGCAGCAAGGAAAAATACTTATCGTGGGTGATTTTAACATCTGCCGGTTGACGACGACAGATAGACTAGAAGACGAGCTTTCACAAATGGGAATGGCCTCTCTCTTAGAAAGAACGGCCATAACAACCAAACAGCTAACGCAAATTGACTGGGTGTTTGCGAACGGTGGATTTGCTACTGCAAAGACATATAAAACTGTCTTTAGCCACCATGATGGAATATTCGTAAAATTAACGTAGTTAATTCGATACACCGAATATTAATAATTTAATGCCTTATAGTCTTTCGTGATTTTCACACAATAAAAAAAAAATAAAAATGAATCCTCGTGTGAAGGGTATCATAGTCTTGGCATAGCCAAAATTAACTATGCGCCACTATGTTTTTTTCTTAATTTTTGTCTACCCTTAACCCATAAAATGCGTAAATAAGGGTATAATGATTTGTGCAAAACTATGTAACAGGCAGAAGGAAGCATCTCCGACCCCATAAAGTATATATATTCTTGATCAGCATCAATAGCCGACACGATATAGCCATGTCCGTCTGTCTGTCTGTATGAACGAGTGATTCTCAGAGACTACAAGAGCTAGATACTTCTGATTTTGTATTTAAGCTCTCCTATACCATGAGCAGAACAAGTTTGCTTCAAATTATCGATATCTATTCTGGTTTCCGATATACACGTGGAATCGATAACAAAAATATCGATTTTGTAAAATCTAAAAATGAGGGTTGAAGTACTGGGTAATGATAGAACTTTTCTGAAAAATTCGTCCAAATCGATTGAGAAACACCGGAGATATTGAAATTATTTTAGTTTTAAAGCTCACCCCCTTCGTGCCACACTTAACCTAAATAAAGCACTCTTGAATGAAAATCAATCCAAGTTTTATTGTTAATGCAAAGACGAAACATAAGTGTATCAACAAGAATTCACTAAATAGAGCTGCCAAATAGCAAAATTCCAACATTCAATTGGAAGTCGTAACGTAACTAAGCGTAGCTACCACTCGCTCTGAGAGCGCACTTTGGGCTTATCTCGTGCTGCGTGTGTCATTCGCCAGCCATTTCGCTTCCTAACTTTGCTACAACATTTTTGTTGATAGCACAACCAGCCAGCCATACTGTGTGTGTGCGCCGCTAGCCTGCGATTTTCTAGCGCGCAGTGGCTTCTTCAATACTGTACCCCCATTTTTTTCCTTGTATTCCTTATGTGCGCTTGTTTTATTGCTAATCTTATTGCGTCGTAGCAAAGCAAATGAGCGAATTAATAAAAACATACATACATAATATATTTATGGTATATGCAGTTTTGGTGGTAGCCAGGCATTGATTTTTGATTTTTGCTAGCCGAAAGGCTAGCTACCATAAGCATGTGTGTGTCCCTGTCTCTATGCATGTCTATATTTTAATGTAAGCGTACCATTTGCCAGGCAATTCATTGACCTTTCTCAACTAATATGAATTTCGGCAAACGCATTTTTAATTAAATTTGTATTATTTGCCTACAAAAAACGCAAGAAAAACCAGAAGAACAATACTTCCAAGGCAGTTTTGGTGCTCATCGAACATTTGCTCATTAGGCGAACAGCAAAATTAACAAGCGTTCACAAAATAAGCAGGCAATTATCAGTTTTGCATTGCTGGTCTTACATACTCTTTCATGTTTTCAGCTCTATGACTCAAATTCAAAAGCAGAAGCAACACAAGAAAACGCTTGGCTTAGCCAAATTTAACAAGTGCAAAAGATAAATAAGACAACGGCCACGCACTGCGCGCTGTGCGTGTGCCCAAGGCTAGCAGAAGCAGAAGCAACACGCAAAAAACGAACGAACAGAAGCGACATAGGAAAATGACTTAGACACTAAGTCTAGATTTTTGTTCGCCCAGCGGTGTTACACACACATTGAAATATTTACATGAATGAATGTATGATAAACAATGCAGTGCGTGGCCGTATGTATGTATGTAGTATATACAATTATGTTTCGTGTTTGCATTAACAATAAAACTTGGATTGATTTTCATTCAAGAGTGCTTTATTTAGGTTAAGTGTGGCACGAATGGGGTGAGCTTTATAACTAAATTAAAATTGATATTTCTTAAAGATGAGACCTCGGTTAAGAAAAGTATTTCACAAGTGATATCATCGATTTGTGTTATTAAAACTTAGTGCTTAGAAATCAAATCAATTGGTTTTTACAATACGATATTATTGGGATTCTTAACTATGAGCGTGGCTTGAATTATATCGTTATAAGTTTATTGTTAACAAACATGCATCAAGATTTGGTTTTGTTTATTTATGTTAGCTGCTGGTCATTGGCTACTGAAACCTCGGTTAGCGGTAATAAAAATTCGGCACAGAGAGAAAGAGAAAGAGAGAGAAACAAAAACAAAAACAACAACAACAGCCAGATGGACGGCAACATGTTGCAATCGCTGGTCGTAACATTTTCCGGTTGTCTACGGCAGTCTTACGTGCGTTTGAATTTTTTCGTGGCAAGCAATTTAAAGTTCAATGTACAACAACAACTGCGTTTTGAGGACACAAAAAAAATTAAATTTAAAAATACAAAAACTATGCAACGATGTTTGTGTGCCTGCGTGTTTGTGTGTGTGTGTGTGTTGTGTGTGTGTGTGTGTGTGTGTGTGTGTGTGGGTGTGTGTGTTATTTTTTATTTTTATTTTTTTATTCATTTATTTATTCTTACTAAAAAATAACTAATAAATACTATTCTTAATAAAAACAATAATGTTATTTGAGAGATTTTTTGAGAAAGAATGACATTTGCGGAACGGCCGTTAGGTATTGCGTCGCAAACGCCTTTGCTCCTCCTTCTCCCGGTGCCCGTTACGCTCGCGCTCGGCCTTTCGCAGTTCCGTCATGACGGCAACTTCCAAGGTGACCTCTTCGATGTCGGCTGGCATGCTAAACGCTGGCGCGAGATCAAGATCATCAGCCATTCTGGGAAATAGGTGCGTCACAATTTCTCTGAGCGCCCCCGAGTCGGTAGGCTAGCAGCGGGAAAATGTGTTGAAGAGTTTGACAACGATTTTGTAGGCGTGGCCCCAGGGATCGTTCTCAGCTGTGTCGCAGAGCTCGAGAAAACATCTGCGCTTACTAACCTTAATAAGCTTCTGCAGCTGCCTCCTGCATGTGAGGAACTCTGCATGTCGGGCTTGGTACATATGGGAACCACGTGAGCGCTGATAGCGGCGTCTAGCGTGGTTGCAAATGTTTCGAGCCTCTGCTATCTCTTCGTTCCACCAGTAAACTTGCACATGGTGCCTCTTATACAGCTTGCCATGCTGGCATCGCAGGCGCGGCTTATCAGCATCATGGATTTTTCCACCACAGTATCGGTGCTATCTGCGCTATCCGGGATCCTTGCGCATGCAAGCTGTGCACCAAAGACTCGCGTGTCGAGCGTCTCGGCACGGTACTTTTGCCTAGGTTGGGCTGGAACAATCTGGCGATAATTGCGTGCTCCGAAGGTGAACCATATGGCGGCATGGTCACTACCATTGTAGGAGTCGTCGATGCTCCAGCTGGATAAGGTAGACAGCGAACTGCTGGTGAACGTGATGTTAACCACGGATCCCAGCCCTGCTCTGCTGAAGGTGTGTTTAGTCCCCTGGCTTAGAATAGCAACGTCCAGTAGCGTGAAGGCCTCAAGTAAGGCTCGGCCTCTAGCGTTCGTGGACGAGCTACCCCACTCCTCTGCCCATGCGTTAAAGTCACCAGCGATGATGACTGGGTGCCGGCCTCTAGCATTTGCCACCAGAGAGTCCAGGGTGTTGTTATGCTCAGACAGCAGCAGGCTAGGGGCCAGATAGACGGAGTAGATCCACATGTCGCCCGCCAACGCACGTACGAAGCTATCCGCTCGGTAAACTCTAGTTAATGGTGACGCGCCACTCCCACAAACCCAGATAGCCGCTCGTCCTGATGTGTCCATAGCGCAGTTTGGGCCCTCCTGCAGCCTGTATGGCTCACTTAGCACAGACAGATCCGCAGATCGTTCGTGCACTGTTTGCGACAACAAGTCCTGAGCCGCTGCACAGTGGTTGAGGTTCAACTGGATGCACTTCATTTTGCACGACTACTTACACCTCCGCTGAGTGGGCATCTGTTACTGCCCGCCTGGTGGCTGGTTGAGGCAATGCCTCTAGCGGTGCAGATGAAGCACTTCGCTTCGCTCTTACAGCTTGCTGCCTTGTGACCTAAGTCTCCGCACCTGATGCAGCACTTGGATCTATCCACCGGGTTACGGCAGCTGCTAGCGGTATGTCCCATTTCCAGGCAGCGGTAGCACCTCGTGCGTGCTTCCTGCGGGCGGATGGCGCAGCTGGTCCAACCAACTCGAACTGCGCGAAAGGCAGTGATGCTGCTCACCATATTCGCGGGTACTGAAAAATTGGCCACCTGGGTTTTGCTATATCCATGTCGAATGCTGCGCTTTTGCCCAGCACCATCTTCAATTCATCCTTGAGCTGCTTTGTGCACTCCAGGCCGCCTTCCTTTAGCTCTAGAAGCAAGTCGCTTTTTGCAGTGCGCCGAGCTTTGGAGACCTTATCTCGGACTCCGTTGAGCTTGCCATCATCTCTGCGCGTAACGAGCGCTAGAACTTCGCTGAAAGACATCTCGCTGGTACTTATGACCAGCGCATCTGATCTGCACTTCAGAGGCTGCCTGCCGGGTGGCTTGCCATGATTTATAGGCGGTTTAGTCTTATTCCGTATCTGGAGGCAAGTTTTGTTTCTCTTGGATGGAGAAGGTCGCTGGCTAGGCTCGCGTTCTCGCCGTCTCTTGGGTGTTACGATCGTCCTCGCGACACCGCTACCTTGCTGACTAGTCTTAATGGATATGCTGGGTGGCAGTTTTGCAACCGGCGTAGTCTGGGTGGCAGCATCTGCACTTACTTTGGAAGTTGGCTTGCTTCCACCAGCAATTGCTTCGTAGAATTTAACTGCGTTCGCTGCTAAATCCCTCACCTGATGGTTTACATGGCGCTGCCCGAATAGGAGAGCACTGAGATTGTTAAGGGTGACACCCATCTGCTCGAAAGCATCCATCTCTACTGGCTCCTGGGGTGAAGCGGTTGCCACAGGTGCAGGCAAGGCGCCTTAGGGTGCCAAGCTTTGCACGGGGGGAGGCGCAACCCCCTGAGGGGGAGATCTCGGCAATGCCGAGCGGCGCACAATTTCTTCCAGCGCTACCACGTGTCTCCGCGTAGAACTTCAAGCAGTCCCTCGGTGACCTAAGGTTTCCCTAGGGTGTTTAACCGGTGCGGGTTATACCGCCACAAATCGGTCACCAGAGCCCCACGGAGCACCGCCGCGACGGAGGGGGTTGGTAATAGCCGGTTCCGTGCCCTTTTGCTTGATGCTGCTTGAAATACCCTGCTAAAGAAAAGCACCAAATGACACGGCAGTAAAAATTGAACACTTTGCTTCAAAAATTAAAAAGACTTGACACAATATTTTTCAATTTAAAATCTAAATTTTAATATTTTCTTCAAATTAAAAATAGTAAATTACGATTTATAAATGTTTGAACTTAAACTCTAAATCGATTCGTATTGATTTCTAAAATTGAAACTATAGATTTAAATGTGTGTAAATTAAAATTTTCATTTTAGGTTTAAGAAGTAATTATTTAAATCAAAGTTTTTCCTCATTTAAATTCAATGTTTCAATACGGTAAATATTAAAATCAAAATTTTCGTATTGAAACTAAGCAAAAAATTAAGAATCTCAATCTAAAATTAAAATATTTGGTTTAACGTTTCCTTTTTTTTTAGACTCGGTACCGAAGGTAAAGAGTATATTGAGTTTGTGCAATGTCCGTCATGGTGTCTGTCCGTCTGTCCTTGAAACTCTCCAATTCTCTTTATCTATGGGAAAGTAAATTAAACTGTCAAAGTTGCTGGCAAATCAATAAATTCGATAACTCAAAACCGATTAATCCACATATTACGAACATCCTTACAGCTAGAACTACCAAATTTGGTAAGAAGATAGCTACTATTGTAGTAGGGCGACTGCCCTCAGCCCAGCTGTTAAGCGATCCTATCGAGTTAGCTATTAAGTATAGATATCGATCTTAGATGTTAAGAGCAACACTGCATGATAATGTAACGTAACATAACTTTAACATCAAGCGAGCTATGTTAGTTTAGTTGGTATTCTGCATGTAAAGCGAACAGACGATAATAAAGAATTATATATATTAACACGGCATTCTACAATTCAGAAGTGGGATCAAACTTTTCGCCATGGATGATATTTACTTAAACAATTTCAAAGTCATTCAACTAAAGAAGTGGCTGTCGTTGTTAAAACTACCAACGAAAGGTACCAAAGCAGAATTGGTTTCGCGATTGAGCCAAATTTCGCCTGATCGACGTGGATGTGCACCGGAGCTGGACACTGACGGGGAGCCCGAAGACGCTGCAGACATTCAAGGCAATCTGTCCGTCATGGAAAATGAAAACGTCGATGTCGGCGGTGGAGAGATCGAGGCTGAGAGCGGTGGCGCGGGCGGCGGCAACATTGGACAGGGCAGCGCTGGCATCGCGGAGGGCGGTATATCAACTCGACATGGTAGAGAAGATGAACTTATGCATATGATTCAGCAGCTGCAAGCTGAAAAAGAAGCGTGCAAAAGTATCATTGACGAGTGGCGGCAAATGCAGCAAAATCGCGGGACCGGCATCGAGGTTGGCGGCATAAGCTGTGGCGTCAGTGGCTTTAGAATATGGCAACGCTAATAGTGAAGATGGCGGCGGTGGAGTTAGTTGCGATATTATGCCAGTAGAGGGCGCTGGCAACATACCAGTAGATGGCGCTTACAATGTTAGCAGTAGTGTAATTAATCGCAACGCGGGTGTCACAGCTGAAATCAATAACTTTGCCGCAAATGCAGTCGTGGAGCAGCCGAGAATAATAGAAAGCAACTTTTCAGCTAAATTGTTGGCTTTAGCAAAGGAAGCTACAATAGACTTCAATTGTGGCACAGGCGTCCAAAATTGGATCATTCAAATAAAGAATATTGGGCAGATATATAATCTGGACGAAGTGTGCCTACGCATGCTACTGATCGCCAAATTAAAAGGAGATGCACAGCGCTGGGTACAGGCGAATCCGACGCGCATGTTGCAACCATTTAATAGCTTGTGCGAGCAGCTTGTCATGGCATATGGAAGCAAAGCTACAAAATCGGACATGAGGCGAACATTTCAGGAGCGGACATGGCGATTGGAGGAAACATTCATCGCATATTATGAGGAGAAGATGTTGTTAGCGTAAGAAATCAACGTTGACGTAGAAGAATTGCTGGAACAATTAATAGAAGGGATACCAGCGAAAAATATGCGTGACCAAGCACGTATCCAGTGTTTCTCCAGTCCAGAAAAACTTTTGAAGGCTTTTGCAAATATAAGTCTGCAAGAGAAAGAGCTGGTAAAGGAGGACACGAATTTGGTTATGAGGCGACGAGATGTCAATAACATGGTGCGATGCTACAACTGCAACGCAAGAGGCCATATAGCAAAGTATTGCAGAAAACCAAAGCGCGATGCTGGATCGTGTTATAAATGCGGAAAAATGGGGCATTATATTGCGCAATGCCCACAACACAGCGGAGAGATGCCAAACAAATTTGTAAGGTGTTTTTAAAATATTTTTTAATGCATGTCCTAAATTATTTTTGGTTACAGAATGCCTCATAGACTCTGGTAGTGCAGTTTCATTGATAAAAAAATCATTTGTTCCTGAAAACATTATTAAATATCCAGTATATAAATCCTATTACGGCATAAATAAAAGCCGTCTTGAAGTTTATGGAAAAATCTTTTGTTATGTTATAAAAAAATCAATAAAAGTAAATTTTGAGTTAATTGTGGTGTCTGCAGAGTCTATGAGTCATAATGTTGTAGTTGGGCGGGACTTTATGAATGCTTGTGGTTTGGATATTGATACATCTCTCGTAAATGTGATTGTTGCGGAAAATACTGAAAAGTCGGTAATTGAGCAAACTGAAAATGTAAGAAAGGATGAAGTGAATATAGGCGATAATGTGCAGCATTTGTACGAAAATAGAGGAAGTTTTATGAGCAGTTCATTATGTGAGGATACGGTGATGTTAGATGAAAGTGCGATTCTAAATAAAGTCAAATGCAGAGATAATGGGTTAGGTAAAGAGGATAGTGTTATGAGTTATGTGTCGGGTGATGAGAATAGTGTTATGGGTAATTTGTTAGTTAAAGAGCATGGTGTTATGAATAATGTGTTAAGTGAAAAAGATAGGGGTATGGAACAACAATTAGATGAAAACCTTGGCGTAGGGCAAGGTAATTTAAATGAGGAATTGGATACAAGTTTTTGAAAGATATGCTATGCATTAATGTGGTTGAAGAAGGAATTGAATATAGTTTAGGGAAAAATGTGGATCACCGAACTAGATTTAAATTTGTTGGAATGTTTAAGAAAGTGTATGTTGAAGCAGAAAGGCCAAGCGAGCCATTAACAAAGTATGAAATGAAATTATGTGTAGAAAAGTCAAAAGCGTTTAGTTGTGCACCAAGGAGACTATCCTACACCGAAAAAGAAAAGTTACAAAAAATGTTAGATGCATATTTAGAAGAAGGAATTATAAGGCACAGTGATTCAGAATATGCTTCACCAATTGTCTTGGTGAAAAAGAAAACGGGAGACTTGCGATTATGCATTGACTATAGGAAATTGAATAAAGTATTAGTTAAGGATAACTATCCGTTACCTCTGATCGACGATTTATTAGATAAATTAGTTAATAAGAATGTGTTTTCAAAACTAGATTTGAAGAATGGATATTTTCATGTGAAAATTAGCGAAGAGTCTTTTAAATATACATCTCTTGTCACACCGCTGGGACAGTTCGAGTTTATGAGAATGCCTATGGGATTAAAGAATTCACCAGCAGTGTTTCAAAGGTTTATCAATAAAATATTTGCCGATTTAATAAAAGAAGATAAAGTGATAGTGTATATGGATGACATAATGGTGGCAAGTACGGATATAGAAGATCATTTAAAAACATTGAGTGAAGTATTAAGGAGATTGGTTCAGAATAAATTAGAGCTACGATTGACAAGTGTGAATTTATGCAGGATAGTTTTAAATATTTAGGATTTTGTATTACGAATGAAGGTATTAGAGCGGACGACAAGGGATTAGAAGCAGTAAAGAATTTTCCAATACCGGACAAAACACAAACTGTGCAGAGATTTTTGGGGCTATGTTCATATTTTAGAAGATTTATTAAGGATTTTTCAATCATTGCGAAGCCATTATATGATTTATTAAAGAAAGATAAACAGTTTGTATTGGGGAAATCGAATTAGAATGTTTTAATGTTATGAAGGAAAAACTTATGCAATCACCTGTAATAGCGATTTATGATCATAGGGATGAAGTTGAGTTACATTGTGATGCTAGTGCAATGGGTTTTGGTGCAGTGTTGATGCAAAAGAAAAAAAGATGGCAAGATGCATCCTATATTTTATTTTTCAAAAAGGACGTCTGAGACTGAGGCAAAATACCATAGTTTTGAGCTCGAAGCGTTGGCGATTATATATGCGCTGCGTAGGTTTAGGATTTATTTGCAAGGAAGAAAATTTAAATCCTAGAACAGCGCGGTGGGCATTAGAGTTGCAAAATTATGAATATGAATTAATCATAGAGCAGGGGACAAAATGAAGCATGTCGATGCTCTGAGTCGGAGCACAAATATTATGATAATAGAAACAAATAGTTTCGAAGATAATTTAGTTATATGTCAGGCGAAAGATCCAAAGATAACAGACATTAAAAAATTATTAGAGAAGAGTGAACATAAATGGTTTGAAATGAGGAATGGTATTGTGTATAGGAAAGCGGAGAATAATAGATTGTTATTTTATGTGCCGGAGGATATGGAAGAAAGTGTAATGCATAAATACCACAATGAGCTCGGACATATAGGAAGAGATAAAATGATTGATACTATTACAAAGAGTTATTGGTTTGCAAACATGAAGGAAAAAAGTACAAATCATATTGAAAATTGTTTAAAATGTGTGGCTTTTTCGCCTAAGTCAGGAAAGCAAGAAGGATTTCTAAGGAGTATACCTAAAGGCGATAAACCATTTGAGTTATTACATATTGATCATTATGGACCAGTAGCAGCAGGAAGAGCGAATAAGCATATTTTAGTGATAGTTGATGGATTCACAAATTTGTCAGGTTGTAAACAACAAAAACAACATCAGCAAAAGAAGTAATAAAATCACTAGAGGATTATTTTAGAGCGTACAGCAGACCCAAATGCATAATATCTGATAGAGGTAGTTGTTATACGTCAAATGAATTTGAGGTATTTTTAGAGGAGTGTAATATTAAACACATAAATATAGCAACAGGATCGCCGCAAGCTAATGGACAGGTAGAAAGAATAAATAGGACGTTAGGACCGATGATTGCAAAATTGATAGATGTAGAAAAAGGTATTCATTGGGATTCCACGATACAGCGAGTTGAATATGCAATTAACAATACTATTAATAGGAGCATTAAGCATTGTCCGAGTATAATGTTGTTTGGAGTAGAGCAGAAGGGAGAAATTGTAGATGAATTGAGGGAACGATTAGAAGAGGAAAATAAACCAAGTAAAAGTAGAAACTTGGAAGAGATTAGAAAGGAAGCTGAAGAGAATCAGAAAAGAGCACAGCTTTCTAATGAAAAATATTATGATAAGAGTAAGAAGAAACCAAGCGAATATAGAGTAGGCGATTTTATCATGATAAAGAATTTTGATAGTAGGGTTGGAGTATCCAAGAAGTTAATACCAAGAAACAAGGGGCCCTACGTCATTGATAAAGTTTAAAGAAATGATAGATTTTTAATTAAGGATGTGGAAGGTTTTCAGATTGGGCGCAATCCGTATCAAGGAGTGTGGAGTATTCAAAACATAAGGCATTGGGTAAAGATAAATAAAAAATGAAATTTGTAAATGGAAATCATACATGAGTGCAATTTGCTAATACACTAAGCGTTACATTAAGTCATCATCTTTTAAAATTTTATAAGTTATGTCATACTTAAAAGTCTACTGAATTAATTTAACTAATGGATAGGATATTAGAAATAAAAGTAGTGAAATGTTGTATTTGTTTGGGATCAGGAGATCCAGTTGTCAGGATTGGCCGAGTTGTAGTAGGGCGACTGCCCTCAGCCCAGCTGTTAAGCGATCCAATCGAGTTAGCTGTTAAGTATAGATATCGATCTTAGATGTTAAGAGCAACACTGCATGATAATGTAACGTAACATAACTTTAACATCAAGCGAGCTATGTTAGTTTAGTTGGTATTCTGCATGTAAAGCGAACAGACGATAATAAAGAATTATATATATTAACACGGCATTCTACAATTCAGAAGTGGGATCAAACTTTTCGCCATGGATGATATTTACTTAAACAATTTCAAAGTCATTCAACTAAAGAAGTGGCTGTCGTTGTTAAACTACCAACGAAAGGTACCAAAGCAGAATTGGTTTCGCGATTGAGCCAAATTTCGCCTGATCGACGTGGATGTGCACCGGAGCTGGACACTGACGGGGAGCCCGAAGACGCTGCAGACATTCAAGGCAATCTGTCCGTCATGGAAAATGAAAACGTCGATGTCGGCGGTGGAGAGATCGAGGCTGAGAGCGGTGGCGCGGGCGGCGGCAACATTGGACAGGGCAGCGCTGGCATCGCGGAGGGCGGTATATCAACTCGACATGGTAGAGAAGATGAACTTATGCATATGATTCAGCAGCTGCAAGCTGAAAAAGAAGCGTGCAAAAGTATCATTGACGAGTGGCGGCAAATGCAGCAAAATCGCGGGACCGGCATCGAGGTTGGCGGCATAAGCTGTGGCGTCAGTGGCTTTAGAATATGGCAACGCTAATAGTGAAGATGGCGGCGGTGGAGTTAGTTGTGATATTATGCCAGTAGAGGGCGCTGGCAACATACCAGTAGATGGCGCTTACAATGTTAGCAGTAGTGTAATTAATCGCAACGCGGGTGTCACAGCTGAAATCAATAACTTTGCCGCAAATGCAGTCGTGGAGCAGCCGAGAATAATAGAAAGCAACTTTTCAGCTAAATTGTTGGCTGTAGCAAAGGAAGCTACAATAGACTTCAATTGTGGAACAGGCGTCCAAATTGGATCATTCAAATAAAGAATATTGGGCAGATATATAATCTGGACGAAGTGTGCCTACGCATGCTACTGATCGCCAAATTAAAAGGAGATGCACAGCGCTGGGTACAGGCGAATCCGACGCGCATGTTGCAACCATTTAATAGCTTGTGCGAGCAGCTTGTCATGGCATATGGAAACAAAGCTACAAAATCGGACATGAGGCGAACATTTCAGGAGCGGACATGGCGATTGGAGGAAACATTCATCGCATATTATGAGGAGAAGATGTTGTTAGCGTAAGAAATCAACGTTGACGTAGAAGAATTGCTGGAACAATTAATAGAAGGGATACCAGCGAAAAATATGCGTGACCAAGCACGTATCCAGTGTTTCTCCAGTCCAGAAAAACTTTTGAAGGCTTTTGCAAATATAAGTCTGCAAGAGAAAGAGCTGGTAAAGGAGGACACGAATTTGGTTATGAGGCGACGAGATGTCAATAACATGGTGCGATGCTACAACTGCAACGCAAGAGGCCATATAGCAAAGGATTGCAGAAAACCAAAGCGCGATGCTGGATCGTGTTATAAATGCGGAAAAATGGGGCATTATATTGCGCAATGCCCACAACACAGCGGAGAGATGCCAAACAAATTTGTAAGGTGTTTTAAAATATTTTTTAATGCATGTCCTAAATTATTTTTGGTTACAGAATGCCTCATAGACTCTGGTAGTGCAGTTTCATTGATAAAAAATCATTTGTTCCTGAAAACATTATTAAATATCCAGTATATAAATCCTATTACGGCATAAATAAAAGCCGTCTTGAAGTTTATGGAAAAATCTTTTGTTATGTTATAAAAAAATCAATAAAAGTAAATTTTGAGTTAATTGTGGTGTCTGCAGAGTCTATGAGTCATAATGTTGTAGTTGGGCGGGACTTTATGAATGCTTGTGGTTTGGATATTGATACATCTCTCGTAAATGTGATTGTTGCGGAAAATACTGAAAAGTCGGTAATTAAGCAAACTGAAAATGTAAGAAAGGATGAAGTGAATATAGGCGATAATGTGCAGCATTTGTACGAAAATAGAGGAAGTTTTATGAGCAGTTCATTATGTGAGGATACGGTGATGTTAGATGAAAGTGCGATTCTAAATAAAGTCAAATGCAGAGATAATGGGTTAGGTAAAGAGGATAGTGTTATGAGTTATGTGTCGGGTGATGAGAATAGTGTTATGGGTAATTTGTTAGTTAAAGAGCATGGTGTTATGAATAATGTGTTAAGTGAAAAAGATAGGGGTATGGAACAACAATTAGATGAAAACCTTGGCGTAGGGCAAGGTAATTTAAATGAGGAATTGGATACAAGTTTTGAGAAAGATATGCTATGCATTAATGTGGTTGAAGAAGGAATTGAATATAGTTTAGGGAAAAAGGTGGAACTAGATTTAAATTTGTTGGAATGTTTAAGAAAGTGTATGTTGAAGCAGAAAGGCCAAGCGAGCCATTAACAAAGTATGAAATGAAATTATGTGTAGAAAAGTCAAAAGCGTTTAGTTGTGCACCAAGGAGACTATCCTACACCGAAAAAGAAAAGTTACAAAAAATGTTAGATGCATATTTAGAAGAAGGAATTATAAGGCACAGTGATTCAGAATATGCTTCACCAATTGTCTTGGTGAAAAAGAAAACGGGAGACTTGCGATTATGCATTGACTATAGGAAATTGAATAAAGTATTAGTTAAGGATAACTATCCGTTACCTCTGATCGACGATTTATTAGATAAATTAGTTAATAAGAATGTGTTTTCAAAACTAGATTTGAAGAATGGATATTTTCATGTGAAAATTAGCGAAGAGTCTTTTATATATACATCTTTTGTCACACCGCTGGGACAGTTCGAGTTTATGAGAATGCCTATGGGATTAAAGAATTCACCAGCAGTGTTTCAAAGGTTTATCAATAAAATATTTGCCGATTTAATAAAAGAAGATAAAGTGATAGTGTATATGGATGACATAATGGTGGCAAGTACGGATATAGAAGATCATTTAAAAACATTGAGTGAAGTATTAAGGAGATTGGTTCAGAATAAATTAGAGCTACGACTTGACAAGTGTGAATTTATGCAGGATAGTTTTAAATATTTAGGATTTTGTATTACGAATGAAGGTATTAGAGCGGACGACAAGGGATTAGAAGCAGTAAAGAATTTTCCGATACCGGACAAAACACAAACTGTGCAGAGATTTTTGGGGCTATGTTCATATTTTAGAAGATTTATTAAGGATTTTTCAATCATTGCGAAGCCATTATATGATTTTTAAAGAAAGATAAACAGTTTGTATTTGGGGAAATCGAATTAGAATGTTTTAATGTTATGAAGGAAAAACTTATGCAATCACCTGTAATAGCGATTTATGATCATAGGGATGAAGTTGAGTTACATTGTGATGCTAGTGCAATGGGTTTTGGTGCAGTGTTGATGCAAAAGAAAAAAAGATGGCAAGATGCATCCTATATTTTATTTTTCAAAAAGGACGTCTGAGACTGAGGCAAAATACCATAGTTTTGAGCTCGAAGCGTTGGCGATTATATATGCGCTGCGTAGGTTTAGGATTTATTTGCAAGGAAGAAAATTTAAATCCTAGAATAGCGCGGTGGGCATTAGAGTTGCAAAATTATGAATATGAATTAATTCATAGAGCAGGGGACAAAATGAAGCATGTCGATGCTCTGAGTCGGAGCACAAATATTATGATAATAGAAACAAATAGTTTCGAAGATAATTTAGTTATATGTCAGGCGAAAGATCCAAAGATAACAGACATTAAAAAATTATTAGAGAAGAGTGAACATAAATGGTTTGAAATGAGGAATGGTATTGTGTATAGGAAAGCGGAGAATAATAGATTGTTATTTTATGTGCCGGAGGATATGGAAGAAAGTGTAATGCATAAATACCACAATGAGCTCGGACATATAGGAAGAGATAAAATGATTGATACTATTACAAAGAGTTATTGGTTTGCAAACATGAAGGAAAAAAGTACAAATCATATTGAAAATTGTTTAAAATGTGTGGCTTTTTCGCCTAAGTCAGGAAGCAAGAAGGATTTCTAAGGAGTATACCTAAAGGCGATAAACCATTTGAGTTATTACATATTGATCATTATGGACCAGTAGCAGCAGGAAGAGCGAATAAGCATATTTTAGTGATAGTTGATGGATTCACAAAATTTGTCAGGTTGTAAACAACAAAAACAACATCAGCAAAAGAAGTAATAAAATCACTAGAGGATTATTTTAGAGCGTACAGCAGACCCAAATGCATAATATCTGATAGAGGTAGTTGTTATACGTCAAATGAATTTGAGGTATTTTTAGAGGAGTGTAATATTAAACACATAAATATAGCAACAGGATCGCCGCAAGCTAATGGACAGGTAGAAAGAATAAATAGGACGTTAGGACCGATGATTGCAAAATTGATAGATGTAGAAAAAGGTATTCATTGGGATTCCACGATACAGCGAGTTGAATATGCAATTAACAATACTATTAATAGGAGCATTAAACATTGTCCGAGTATAATGTTGTTTGGAGTAGAGCAGAAGGGAGAAATTGTAGATGAATTAAGGGAACGATTAGAAGAGGAAAATAAACCAAGTAAAAGTAGAAACTTGGAAGAGATTAGAAAGGAAGCTGAAGAGAATCAGAAAAGAGCACTGCTTTCTAATGAAAATATTATGATAAGAGTAAGAAGAAACCAAGCGAATATAGAGTAGGCGATTTTATCATGATAAAGAATTTTGATAGTAGGGTTGGAGTATCCAAGAAGTTAATACCAAGAAACAAGGGGCCCTACGTCATTGATAAAGTTTAAAGAAATGATAGATTTTTAATTAAGGATGTGGAAGGTTTTCAGATTGGGCGCAATCCGTATCAAGGAGTGTGGAGTATCCAAAACATAAGGCATTGGGTAAAGAGAAATAAAAAATGAAATTTGTAAATGGAAATCATACATGAGTGCAATTTGCTAATACACTAAGCGTTACATTAAGTCATTATCTTTTAAAATTTTTATAAGTTATGTCATACTTAAAAGTCTACTGAATTAATTTAACTAATGGATAGGATATTAGAAATAAAAGTAGTGAAATGTTGTAACTGTTTGGGATCAGGAGATCCAGTTGTCAGGATTGGCCGAGTTGTAGTAGGGCGACTGCCCTCAGCCCAGCTGTTAAGCGATCCTATCGAGTTAGCTGTTAAGTATAGATATCGATCTTAGATGTTAAGAGCAACACTGCATGATTATGTAACGTAACATAACTTTAACATCAAGCGAGCTATGTTAGTTTAGTTGGTATTCTGCATGTAAAGCGAATAGACGATAATAAAGAATTATATATATTAACACGGCATTCTACACTATCAACCCCCAAAAAACTGCATAAAGAATTTTGGAGCCACGCCCATCCATTCCACCACAGCCCCCCGCATTTTGAAATCGGAAATAGCTATATCTCCCACAGCTTTTTAGCTCGAGCCACCAAATTTGGTGCCAAGATAGGTGATGATGACCCCCCAAAAACTACATCAAAAGTTTGGATGCCACGCCCACCAATACTGCCCTAGCCGCCCCCATCCTCCCCAACGCTTCGTCAAAAACGTAAATGCGTGTATCTTCCAGAGTTGTGAGGCTAGAGCCACTAAATTTGGTAGGAAGATAGCTGGCAACGACCCCCAAAAATCTTCATAGTTTTGGTATTAAGATAGCAATTGACATCCCACAAAGATCTGCATCAAAAATTAGGGTGCCACGCCTATCATAACGCCCCCAACTTCGCCCACTTTTCCCACTTTTAAAAACTTCGAGCTAGAGTCACCAATTACGGTATGAAGGGAGCAATTGACATTCCACATAGATCTGCAGGAAAACTATAGATGCCACGCCCACCCATACCGCTCCCAGCCCCCCTTTCCTCTCTTTTTACAATTTTCGAGCTAGAGTCACCAAATTTGGTATGAAGATAGCAATTCACATTTCGCAAAGATCTGCAGTAAAAATTTAGATGCCACACCCACCCATACCGCCCACAGCCCTCCTCTCCACAGCTCTTACAACCTTTGAGCTAGAGTCACCAAATTTGGAAGGAAGATAGTTGGTGGCATCCCCATCTGCATCGGAGAATCTTCAAGGCAGCTTATACCCCTGCCCCATCCGCACCCCTTTGCGATCAGGCCTCTTTTAAATCGGTTTTAATACTGGCATCGAGTATGCCGCAGTGTTTTCTATGTGAAAGTTAACAATTTTAAGGCCGGTAAAAAAATGCCTGATTGCAAAGGGGTACGGATGTGGGAGTAGTCTACGCTGTCTTATAGGATGTCAGATGCATATGGGGATGCCACCAGCGGTGTTCCTGAATTCAAATTTTTGGTGCAGATCTATGTGGGTATTAATTGCTATCTTCATACCAAATTTGGTGACTCTAGCTAGAAGTTTGTAAGAGGTCGATAAAGGGAGGCTGGGGATGGTATGGGTGGGTGTGGCATACAATTTTTTGATTAAGATCTAAATGCGATGGGTGACTCTAGCTTGAAGTTTGTAAAATTATGATGAAATTGATGCAGTTTTTTGGAGGTTGCTAGTAGCTATCTGCTTACCAAATTTGGTAGTTATAGCTGTAAGGATGTGCGAAATATGTCGACTTATCGGTTTTGAGTTATCGAATTTATTGATTTGCCAGCCCCCCATTCATCGTAGAGCTCCTTTAATTTACTATCCCAAAGATAAAGAGAATTGCGAAGAATTTCAGGTCTCTAGCTTGAAGGGTGTGAAAAAAACTTCTAACCACACGGACAGACAGACGGACAGACTCCATGACGCACATTGCACAAAACCAATATATTCTTTACCTTCGGTATCGAGTATAAATACACGAAGAAAAGGATCTAAACAGAATATTAAGAACAATGATGTTACGTAGGTACGAAATAGTTGCATCAGGTTTCAATATAAAAAACCAAAACCCAACATAAATAATACGGAAACAGGATCATACACTAGAAACCAAGATATTAATAACAATAATAAGTATAACCCAAACGCCCAACAGCAAAATCATAAAAACAATTATCAAAATAAAAATGCGAACCAACAATACGATCAACAAGTCAACCAGCAGCTTAACGGAAATCATAATTTAAACCAAAATAATAGGAACCAACAACAGATTTATAAAATAGCAACTCTAAGCAATACAGACAGAATATAATAAGTAACAACTCGGGACAGAGTAGGAATTACCAGAATAATAAACAAACGAACTCTCAACAAACAAGAAAATATAGGTCTGGAAACCCAGAACCTATGGAAGTAGACAGTTATTGTTATTTTACATTAATATTATTAATTTTACATTAGGAGGGATCTTGCGTCGCTCGGACTGGGGGAAAATGTTGCTAAATAAAGTGGCTTCATCTTCCCTGGTCCATTTGATTTTCAGCATGACGATGCGCTGAAGATGTTGCAGGTGTCTTTGTTTTTTAATAAAATTGTGCAACACAACTGCACTATTCACAATTGAAATTGCCAGATCCGGGTCTGCACAAATGACGGTATGAAAAATTCTAAATTTGGACGCCAAAATACCAAACGTATTTTCAATTAAGCGGCGTGCCTTTGACGATAAGCCTCGCCCACCATATGGCCTAAGTAAGTGGCGCTTTAGCGGAAACGCCTCATCGCCAACAAAAAAAAAAAAAATAAAACATTGTTCCGCTATTGGGTAATGGCGAAGGTTCTGGCACTGGCAGCTCATTATTTAGAAAAATTTTCCCCCAGTCCGAGCGACGCAAGATTCCTCCTAATGTAAATTAATAATATTAATGTAAAATAACAATAACTGTCTACTTCCATAGGTTCTGGGTTTCCAGACCTATATTTTCTTGTTTGTTGAGAGTTCGTTTGTTTATTATTCTGGTAATTCCTACTCTGTCCCGAGTTGTTACTTATTATATTCTGTCTGTATTGCTTAGAGTTGCTGTTTTTATAAATCTGTTGTTGGTTCCTATTATTTTGGTTTAAATTATGATTTCCGTTAAGCTGCTGGTTGACTTGTTGATCGTATTGTTGGTTTGCATTTTTATTTTGATAATTGTTTTTATGATTTTGCTGTTGGGCGTTTGGATTATACTTATTATTGTTATTAATATCTTGGTTTCTATTGTATGATCCTGTTTCCGTATTATTTATGTTGGGTTTTAGTTTTTTATATTGAAACCTGATGCAACTATTTTCGTACCTACGTAACATCATTGTTCTTAATATTCTGTTTAGATCCTTTTCTTCGTGTATTTATACTCGATACCGAAGGTAAAGAATATATTGGTTTTGTGCAATGTGCGTCATGGTGTCTGTCCGTCTGTCTGTCCGTGTGGTTAGAAGTTTTTTTCACACCCTTCAAGCTAGAGACCTGAAATTCTTCGCAATTCTCTTTATCTATGGGATAGTAAATTAAAGGAGCTCTTCGATAAATGGGGGGCTGGCAAATCAATAAATTCGATAACTCAAAACCGATAAGTCGACATATTTCGCACATCCTTACAGCTATAACTACCAAATTTGGTAAGCAGATAGCTACTAGCAACCTCCAAAAAACTGCATCAATTTCATCATAATTTTACAAACTTCAATCTAGAGTCACCCATCGCATTTAGATCTTAATCAAAAAATTGTATGCCACACCCACCCATACCATCCCCAGCCTCCCTTTATCGACCTCTTACAAACTTCATTTGCATCTGCATCTGACATCCTATAAGACAGCGTAGACTACTCCCACATCCGTACCCCTTTGCAATCAGGCATTTTTACCGGCCTTAAAATTGTTAACTTTCACATAGAAAACACTGCGGCATACTCGATGCCAGTTTTAAAACCTATTTAAAAGAGGCCTGATCGCAAAGGGGTGCGGATGGGGCAGGGGTATAAGCTGCCTTGAAGATTCTCCGATGCAGATGGGGATGCCACCAACTATCTTCCTTCCAAATTTGGTGACTCTAGCTCAAAGGTTGTAAGAGCTGTGGAGAGGAGGGCTGTGGGCGGTATGGGTGGGTGTGGCATCTAAATTTTTACTGCAGATCTTTGCGAAATGTGAATTGCTATCTTCATACCAAATTTGGTGACTCTAGCTCGAAAATTGTAAAAAGAGAGGAAAGGGGGGCTGGGAGCGGTATGGGTGGGCGTGGCATCTATAGTTTTGCTGCAGATCTATGTGGAATGTCAATTGCTCCCTTCATACCGTAATTGGTGACTCTAGCTCGAAGTTTATAAAAGTGGGAAAATTGGGGGAGGCTAGTGGTGGTATGTGTGGGCGTGGCATCCAAGTTTTTGATGCAGATCTTTGTGGGATGTCAATTGCTATCTTAATACCAAATTTGGTGTTTTTAGCTCAAAGTTTGTAAATGGTGGGAAAGGGGGGCGGAATAAGATGGCGTGGCTCCAAAACTTTGTTGCTGATTTTTCGGGGTCGTTGCCAGCTATCTTCCTGGTGGGTCTAGCCTCACAACTCTAGAATATACACGCATTTACGTTTTTGACGAAGCGTTGGGGAGGATGGGGGCGGCTAGGGCAGTATTGGTGGGCGTGGCATCCAAACTTTTGATGTAGTTTTTGGGGGGTCATCATCACCTATCTTGGCACCAAACTTGGTGGCTCTAGCTAAAAAGCTGTGGGAGATTTAGCTATTTCTGGTTTCAAAATGCGGGGGGCTGGGGCGGAATGGATGGGCGTGGCTCCAAAATTCTTTATGCAGTTGTTTTGGGGTTGATAGTAGCTATCTTCTTACCAAATTTGGTAGTTCTAGCTGTAAGGATGTTCGCAATATGTGGATTTATCGGCTTTGAGTTATCGAATTTATCGATTTGCCAGCAACTTTGACACTTTAATTTACTTTCCCATAGATAAAGAGAATTGGAAAGTTTCAAGTCTCTAGCTTGAAGGGTGTGGAAAAAAGTTGCGTTCATACAGACGGACAGACACCATGACGGACATTGCACAAACTGAATATACTCTTTACCTTCGGTACCGAGTCTAAAAGAAAGGAAACGTTAAACCAAATATTTTAATTTTAGATTCAGATTCTAAATTTTTTTTTTTTCTTAGTTTCAATACGAAAATTTTTGATTTTAATATTAATGGTATTGAAACATTAAATTTAAATAAGGAAAAACTTTGATTTAAATAATTACTTCTTAAACCTAAATGAAAATTTTAAATTTACACACATTAGAATCTATAGTTTCAATTTTAGAAATCAATACGAATCGATTTAGAGTTTAAGTTCAAACATTTATAAATCGTAGTTTACTATTTTTAATTTGAAGAAAATATTAAAATTTAGATTTTAAATTGAAAAATATTGTGTCAAGTCTTTTTAATTTTTGAAGCAAAGTTTTCCATTTTTACTACACGAACGTCAAATGAAAAATTTTAAATTTAATCATTTGCCCTTATATTAAAAACATATTTAAAACAAGCACATTTAATTTGAAAACTAAACTTTTATAAATCAGAACGAATCGCTGTCGAATAGTCGGCAACAGCGCAATGGCTTTGGCATTCGCGTGGTAATCATATGGTCTCTGATTTAAAATTATACACATATTTCATACTAAGAATATAATTATAATATTTCTCTCGCTTATATTCACGGAATCTATTAACCATAAAAAAGAGAGCCATCATCGCCATCAACGCGATGATGCTACTAGTGTGTACCCGTGCGCCCCAGGCAAAAAGTTTAATATCATTTTTTATAGTAGCTTTATAATATACATTTGTACATGAATTAATCACCAATGGTGGTGCTAAGTACTGATATCGGTATGTAACATTTCTATTCAAAAATTATTTTAGTTAATTTAAGGTTTTTATTGATTAACTTTAAAATGAAAACTTTTCAATCAACGAGTTTTCATTATGAAAACTAAAATGTAAGCATATAAGGAATAGAAAATTTAAAATTGAAAATTTTATTTTTAAAATTTAACTTTTAGAATTTATAATTATTGGTGTAAGGCCCATTCCCAGGAAAAAATTTCATTGATGGAAAGTGGTAAATTTTTACGTTAGGTTCCACATAAAGTAAGAGTGACCAGCTGTGCCAAATATTTGTATGCAAATTTTAAATATTTGTTGGTCACCTTATTTGATTAAATTGTTCAAATTGAGCGCCTTCTCGCATTGCTCGCTTGGGAAAGCAATTTTGGCAGATAGTCTAAATATTTCGCCAGACAACGTTCTCAATGGAGTTGAAACACCATAATTTATTGTTGCAGACGATGCGTTTCCTATACACAAGAGGATTATGAAGTCATACGGGTCGCGCTCACATAGCGAATGTGTTTTTAATTATAGGCTCAGTCGAAGCCGCCGCTTCGCTTTTGGCATTTTGATCGCCAAATGCATGGCTGTGCAAAATTTTATAGAAATAACATTAAGGAATATGTAAACTGTTAGCAATAGACCACTAAACGCGTAGATGTAGTTTTAGTTATTTAATGTTCTTTCAGTCTTATAAATAATTATTCGACATTGACTTATAGCGTCTCGTGTTCTTAGAGCGAAAAAACTAGTATCTGCCTGTACTGTATAACTTACCGCGATCGATTCATTTCGCGACTGATTTGCATGTTTCATTTTCATCAGCCTTTGTTCATTTCTTTACAATTTACAGTTATTTCTCTCTCAATTTCCAATTCTACGGTGTGACGTTGTGACGTCACAAGTATCCAGCTATCTATCGATGGCGATAATTAGCATAACGCGAGCATTTTACCATGCAGGGCTGCTTTGCAGTTTTGCACGGTAACATTCCCCCCCCTTGCAAACTCTTACGCTCGACCGTGAGTTTGCATCTCTTGTGCTTGCGTTCGGACTCTGAGTCTTGCCAGCTTGTCGACAGGCGTTTGGTTGGCCGCACCATTTGGCTCTCAGTGTGAGATGTGGAAGGAATTCCTTTATCCAGCGTTTGCGAAACCTCTCTGCAATAGCGCTTGCGACTCTGTAGGACTTCGACAACAGTACTCCCAGCTCGCCCTGGTCATCCTTCGGCGCTATTGCACACGTCTTGCCTCTCAGAAAGTGATTCGGTGTCAGCACGTCAGCATTTACAGACTCTAGGGGATGTAAGTTAGTGGCCTGGCGTTCAGTGTACTCTCGATTCTAGCGAGCGCGGCTCGCAGTACAGGGTCTGCCACATACGTCTCCTCTAGTATATCCGATAGCACGGACTTCACTGAGCGGATCATCCGCTCCCACGCACCACCCATGTGTGGCGCTCCAGGCGGGATAAATGACCAATTAATATCGGGATATTTTTGCTCTAGCTCGTCTGTCGAGATTCGTTCAATCTCTTGTGCTAGCACCTTGCTAGAGCCTCTGAAGTTCGTGCCGTTGTCTGACACGATCTTCCTGGGTACACCTCGTCTCGCTACAAATGTTTCGAACACTAAGAGAAAGGCATCCGTTGATAGCGAGTTTACCAGCTCAATGTGCACTGCACGCACTGTCAAGCACGTAAATAGCACGCCCCATCGTTTCTCTCGTCTTCTGCCTACTGTGACTTCCATTGGTCCAAAGTAATCGACACCAGTGCATGAAAACAGAGGCATGCTCACGGCTAGTCTTTCTGGTGGCAGATCGCCCATCTTTGGGGCTGAAGGCGTGGCTCTCTTGTTGGAACATCTTTGGCACGATTTAATCACTGCGCGCATTCTGGCTCTCAGACCCCGTATACAGTACTGCTGTCTCATCTCGTTAATCGCAACCTCGCTCATGTGATGATGAAACTTGCGATGATAAAAGTCCACGAGCAGCAGCGTGATACCATGCTGGCCTGGCAGTATCACTGGACGTTTCGTTTCCACCATAACGCCTTCGATAGCGTCGATTCTTCCGCGCACTCTCAGTACGCCCATCTCGTCTAGGTAGGGGACAACTTGAAGATTGAGCTACATCTTCTTACGTAACCTCCATGTTGTAGGCAGGCAATCTCCTCGCCGTACGCTTCGGCCTGTACAGCCTTATAAATGACGTTGTATACGCAAGTGATGCTGTTTGAGCGTACCAGGCTTATGTACACATTCTCCGGTTCCCTTTTGTATATTTTGCTCAGGAATCGCATTACGTTTCTAAGCGCATTTCTAAACCTCTCCTACTTGCTGAAGTGGGTCACATCTGGCAACAGCGCTGCCAAGCCAGGCTTCGTCTCAGCGGCCACGTGTACCAGGTGTACGAGCTCTAGTTCGGTATCTTTGAAGTCTAGGTTTGTGATGGGCCAGTTGTTTGGGTCTTCTCCTAGGAATGACGGCCCAGTGAACCACCTTGCGCTGCTGTGGAATCGTAGCTCCTTTGTCCACTTGGTGCCATCGTCTGCTACATTTAGGTGCGATGGCACCCACCTCCATTCGCCTATATCTGACGCCTCTAATATTTCGCCAATTCGCAGGGCTACGAATTGGTGGTACTTTCTCGCGTCAGATCTTATCCAGTAGAGCACGTTCTTAGAGTCAGTCCAGAACGTTCGTTTCTGCATCTTTACAGACATCTGTGTTTCTAAATAGCTGGCTAACCGTAGACCTAGTATAGCTGCCATTAATTCAGTGCGTGGGATCGAGATTGGTTTCAAGGGCGCTACTCTCGTCTTTGAAGCCACTAGGGAGCAGATGGCGACGCCATCCTTCTCAGTTCGCAGGAATGCTACGGCAGCGTATGCGTCGATGCTTGCGTCTGTAAATATGTGTAGTTGTATATTAGTGTTGCTTGTTATGTTTAGACAACGCTATATCTATATGTCGCCCAATAGCCGCAGTTGGTCAAGCCAGTGACGCCATTTTGACCTTTCATCTTCGTTTATGGGCTCGTCCCATCCCACTGCTGATCTCCATATGGCTTGAAGAATTATTTTTGCTTGGATGACGTAGAGTCCAAGGTGAACACTGACATCACGATGCGTAACACTTGGCGCTTTGTTGTTTGGAACTTGTCCTCGTATATGGATTCATCGAACTTCAGAACGAACGTAAACTTGTCTGTTGCTGGTGTCCACCACATTCCTAAAACTCGCTCGTGCTGCGGTTCCTTTGCATCGATTCCCCATGCTTCTTGTTCTGCAGCGCTTTCACCTGCCAACGCGCACGCTACTTCTGGCGAGTTAGATCGCCAGCTACGCATTTCAAAGCCGCCTTCAGCATGAATGGACCTGACTTGCAGCGCCATCTCAGTAACTTCCGCCTCCGTCTCGCCGCTTTGCAGCCAGTCGTCTACGAAAGTATTTCTCACGATTGCTTCTGCTGCTTGGGGGTAGTCCTTGGCAAAACGTTCCGCATTCTTGTTCTTCACGAAGTTTGCTGCTACTGGGGAGCAGGAGGCACCAAAGGTCATAATTTGCATGATATACCTGTCTGGCTCGCGAGTGCGATCGCCATATCTCCAAAGAAATTGTTGTGCTACTTGATCCTCTCGCCGTATTTTAATTTGATGGAACATTTCTCTTATATCGCCACACACATCAACGGCCTTTTCTCTGAATCGAATCAGCACGCCTACCAGCGATGGTGTCAAGTCAATCCCTTTTAGAAGTGAAGAGTTGAGAGCGACCCCGTCTACTCTGGCAGCGGCGTCTCATACAAGTCTCAGCTTACCTTTATTCGGATTGCTAATCACGAATATCGGCAAGCACCATGATCGTTTCCCATCGATCGTCTCATGCGTATCCAGACGGCGCACATATCCCTGCGTTTCGTACTGCCTTATTGTAGCGTTCACGAACTCTCGCAACTTCACGTCGCGCTCCATACGCGTCTCTAGACTCAGCAGCCGGTGCATTGCCATGCCCCAAGACTTGGGCATGGTTATTCTTTCATGCTTCCATAGAAATCCTGTTTCCCACCGCTTCTCGTCAGGTAGGTACCTTGTAGTACTCTCCAGTACCTCGAGCGCTCGTTGCTCCTCTTTGGATTGAAGCGTGCCCTTAGGGGCACTCACGCCGATCGCGTCTAGAGCAAAGTTAGCTTTCACCATGTCGTCTAAAAGTCTGTCGTTGTTGCACTCGCATACGTGCATCACTCGTAGACCTGATGAATCCTGTCGCTTGTTGCGGCCGTAGAGTGACCATCCTAATCTGGACTTGGCAGCTATCAGCTCAGCATTATCTGATTCCTTGACCACCAATGGTACTCCTAACCTTGCGTTGTCCAGACTGATTATAATCGTTGCACGTTTTTCTTTGTACGTCTGTATGGGTACCTTTTGCAGATGCCGATGAGCTTTTATGGTGGCAGCGTCTAACGTCTGGCTCGGCAAGTCTAGGCTGCGTATAGTGCGCACATTACTCAGCGTGTTTTTACGTGCCTCCTTGTCTCTCGCAGATATGCTGAACGAAACTCTTTTCGAGGCTAGTTCCTTCTGTGTAATGTCACCCGTCCACCTCAGGCACAGCTCATCTGATGGTCCGTCGATCTGCCACTCCTCGGCCACTCTTGCCTCTAAGAGTGTGCAAGCTGATCCTTCATCTATTAGCGCATATGTGTGCAGCATCTTGGATGGCCCGTACAGTGTAACAGGCACGTACCGGAACAACGCCTTGTCGCTCTGGCCTGTATGTAAAATAACAGCGCTATTAAAACGGTTTTCTGGAGCTGTACTCACGTTTCCATATTTGTTCTCGTGCAACAGCGGATGGTGCACCTTGGTACACCCGTCGACTCGGCATGTCTCCTTGGTCTTACAGTGTTTTGAAAAATGTTTACCAAAGCATAGCCAGCAAAGTTTGTTCTCCTTGACAAACCTCCATTTGTTTTGTCCACTCAAGTTCCTGAACTCTTCGCATGCTTCCAACTTGTGCTTCTTCCCGCATTTGTGACATCCTCCTGATGCAGTCGACTCTGTGTCATTGTCGTTGTGAATCAGTAGTCTGGAACGTACGTGCTTATTAGTCGACTTGGTCTCGCGTTGATCTGTTGCTGTTGTTATTGGCATAACGGTGCTCGCGCATGATGCTTATTTAAACAACCAGTCGTCGAATGTCGCTATATCTACTTTTGCTAGGGTACAGCTATATCGTGCCCAATCCAGCTTCAAGTCACACGGCAATTTATCCAGCAAATTGCGCAGAAGCATTGGGTCTCTGAGGTAGTCGGCAAGTCCTACGGCGCATACTGTTGCGCAGTAATTTTGCACTGCTAACGCCAGATGAATCAAGGACTCTAGATTGCTGTTTCTCACTGGCGGCTCCATTCTAAGCTTCGTGTGTAGACTTACGTAGATCGCATCTGGTCTGCCGTAAAGCATACGAAGAGTGCTCAAGGCTTGTGGCACTGTCGCTGGCACCATTAACTTGCCACGCACCGCTTCAAGGGAAGCTCCACGTAGACATTTTTGTAACCGGATCAGGTTCTCCTGATCTGTGAATCCACACCTCTCATTCGATTGGTTGTAGTTAGCGATGAACATCGGCCACTCCTCTGGGCTACCAGAGAAGCTAGGTAGATCTCTACTGATCACCTGTCTCGTCGCTAACTGAGATGCAGTAAGAGACACATTCTGAGTGGAATTAATGTTCGTACTATATGTTGGTACTTGCTGCTGCATGTAGCTGTCGAGGCACGCTCTCGCTACATGTGGAGTCTGGTACTCGTTTTGTGGCGGCGTTGATGCAGTTGCGTTTGGCCTTTCTGCCCGTTGTTGCCTTTCGTCGACGTGCGTGTTCGGGAGTCCTGAACGCGGGGCTTGCGTTGCTCTTTCGATCACTGTTGATCGCTCCCGATCTTCGCAGGTTTCATACACCGCTGAATGCAACACGCCGTCAAGCAGAGCTAAGCCTGGGCCTGCTCTTGTTGTCTGGTAAGCTTCTCTGCTGTGTGTTGGGGTCACGTGTCGCTCTTCCCACGCCGCTCGCGCTCCTAGTTGTGCCCATGTGACTTCGGCAGCTGTGGACAGTTGGCCATGGCAATTGTCTCCACTAAGTTCACACCCATGTGCGTACCGCCTGCTCGATTCATTTCCACACTGCTGTTTGCATTCACCTGCGATCCCAGCGACATGGCTCCATTGACCACCGTCGCTGCACCAAGTAGTGAGTGCGTGTCCTCTTCAGGCCCATGTACTGGCAGCATGCTCTCGTCTGTGTTCGCCATGTTGTGCGTAGCACGTGGTTGGTTGCTTCTAGGTTATGTTTGCACACCGTGGCTTGTGTTATACAGTTGCGAGCTTAACCTCACTTTCGCGTCTTAATTTGCTCAAGTGCAGGTCAAAGTTCATGCATATACGGAACTCACCAATTGCCCTTCAAACGCTATTGGAATCCAAGTTGAAATCCGTTTCCAATGTATAAGGCAAATTCAATAGCTAATAATTTTTTCGAATGTTATCGCGCGAACGCGACAAATCAGCTATGGCCAAACTCTAGGGTCGGCAAACCGTTTGATACGCAATAGACCACTAAACGCGTAGATGTAGTTTTAGCTATTTAATGTTCTTTCAGTCTTATAAATAATTATTCGACACTGAATTATAGCGTCTCGTGTTCTTAGAGCGAAAAAACTAGTATCTGCCTGTACTGTATAACTTACCGCGATCGATTCATTTCGCGACTGATTTGCATGTTTCATTTTTATCAGCCTTTGTTCATTTCTTTACAATTTACAGTTATTTCTCTCTCAATTTCCTATTCTACGGTGTGACGTTGTGACATCACAAGTATCCAGCTATCTATCGATGACGATAATTAGCATAACGCGAGCATTTTACCATGCAGGGCTGCGTTGCAGTTTTGCACGGTAACATAAACTGAAGCGAAGGTTATAATAAAAATAATTTGGCTGGTGTTGAAATTAAAGAAAACATTGAATTCATTTATAATTAAATTTAATTGTTTTTCTTTTTCATGCTCATTGATTACTGCGATTTTATCTTCTCGAAAACACTTTCAAACCGCTTTCAATTTACATATTTTTGTGCATCCTGTGACGTTGCACATTTTTGTAAATATGTCGTTGGGTAATTATAAGTTTGTTTATTAGTTATATTTATTAGTTATATTTTAAGTTGATTATCTTTTGAGTTTATTATTACTTAGTGTTATATTGTTTAGGGTTAAGTGATATTTTTGAGTTGATGACTAGTAATAAGGGCCCACGGTAGACACTGGAAACAAGCATAACGGAACTCCTGGCAGGAGAGAGAGCAGAGAGTAGAGAGCCGCGCGATCACCAATGGCAGCATGACACGAGCCCGCCAGCACCGACAGCACAGCGCACAGCATGACACGAGCCAGCCAGCACCGACAGCACAGCGCAACAGCATGACCCGAGTCAACCACGCCGACAGCGCGGCGCAGCAAAATGTCACGAGCCAGACCACGCCGACAGCGCAGCAGGGCCGAAGCATTGACGCGGGCCAGACAACGCCAGCAGCACAGCCGCCACAGCAGCAGAATGGCACGAGCCAAACGGCGCCGGCAGCGGCCGCAGAAGCATTGGAATTACGAGCAAAAGGCGCAACAGAAGCTTTGAAAGGCTCGACGAAAAAGGGCTCGCGATCGCCGCGACGAGCATTATCAAAGGTAGTCAAGTTCAGAGCTCACCGCGAGCAGTCCAGGGCGCGGGTCGGCAAAGTCGCGAGAAAATAAAACCACAAGTGCGCAGACGGTGACAACAGGATAAGCAAGTACGAGGACAAACACACCAAGAAGCCAAGACGGTACGAGGATCCTCACCCAACAACAACAAAGGAGTGTACTAAGAAGCGGCCGGGTAAGCGAGTCAGGGCTATGTCGTCATTCTTCTTCGACAGACAAGTCTGGTGCGGATAGGCAGGGATAAGGTTTCTTTGTTGTAGACATATAGTGAAACAATTAAATGAAAATAAATAAAGATGACAATGAAAACAAGCCAAGTTATCGCCTTTGACTGGATGCTGGTGAATACCGTGACAGTCCACGACGTTTTCATAGCGGCGCACGCCTGTTTCCGAACTTGGTGCCTCCTTGGTCAATACCGGGGGCATTCGAGCCGGAACAAGCGGGGGTAACCATACTGCCAGAAGGCACTTTTGCTAATCACCGGACCACCGGTGTTTGATCTAAATGCCCCTTTCATAATCTTCTGAGTGCGGTGTCTCGTTTCCTCCCCTTCCAAGTCTCAGCAATCTTACAAATTTCTTGTAGGGTGGCCCTGGAGAGGCTGAGCTGCCTCAGCCATAGAAACGCTACTTTGCAGGTGGCACCCGAGCAAGGACTCTGGGATTGTTTAAAGTTATATTAGGTGCATAGTTTTTGTGGAAAGTGACGCTGAAATAGTGTAAAAAGCTAGAGCGAGGAAAAAGGGTGGTGATTTTCATCAAGAAAAGCAGTAGTAGTGGTTCGGCAGGGGTGTGTGTATAACGGCAAAAAGCAGCGGTCTGACAGGGGTGTCGGAACATTTTTATGCATATACACGCGCTCGCACATGGGAAGGCGGCTGGACAAGCACCGTTAGTTTTGCTTGTTGTCGTCGCGTTATACATACAGGTGCGCATTCTGGTGTTTTGTCTCTATTTTAACTGCGCCAGGCTACTTGCAAACCGGGTACCTTATTTTTTAAGACGCTGACACAGTTAGGCGGGAATTGGGAAATTACCATGGCAAAGACGCACAGTTTTAAAGCCATTGGACGGTTTTGTTTTTCACCACGGAACACAGTTTGAGAGTCATTGGTAAATTTTTTGATTTGCGCCGCGACACTTTTTTTTTGGTAACGTGCACAGTTCGACAAGAATTGGGAAACCACCACGGCACATATGCACAGTTTGAGAGTCATTGGTAAAGTTTTTTTTTTGAGTGCCTACACGTTTCTTTTGGCAATATTACAGGTATCGAGTAGGGGTATGCGCACATGGCCATACACATATGTAGGCAGACCCCAAAAGAGATTATTAAAATAAAGAGAAAAAAATATTAAGAAAAAAAAAAATAAAGGGGTTATTGCAGACATATATGTGGGGGCACGAGTTCATTATTTTTTTTTTTTGAGGATATATTGATAAAGGAAAAAAAATGGAGAGTTGTTGCGGGGGACGTAGGTAAATACACAAATTGAACTTTAGCGATCAGCTACCGCACATTTATGTTTTTCGTTCGTGACGGTCGTTTATGTTATCTTGTGATTGCATATACCATGCTCCACTCACATTTGCGTAAATTTAAACGCAAGCTAGTGCTCTGCGCACATTTGCGTAAACGCAAACGCAAAATGTTGCTCCGCGCGGAACGAGTTGGTATTTTGCGCGTTCCGGGGGAATGGAAGCTGTGGAAGAGGAAGAAAACAAGGTAGAAAATGATATTGCAATTTTAATGCAAATATCAGTTTTTCGAGCGAGCGTGATAAAATCGGTACGCGGAAGAGCAACCACAGCTACCGCCGCGAACGGCAACAACAACAACAACCACTTCAGCGACACAACGCGCAACCGCGACGCCGCTTAGGAAGTGCAACGGCAACAACAACGACATCAGCGACAACCACAGGGGCAACCGCCACCGCAGCCGCAATAACAGCAACGACCACGATCAGTGGTAGCGCCCGGCTTCAACGCCAGCAGCAATAGGCACATACATACCCACACACACCCGCATCGACACCCCGCAAACACTACCAGGAATACCCTCAGCTACACGCACACCCAGGAATACCCACGGCGAACACACACACACACTACCAGAATACACCCAGCTACACGCACATCCAGGAATACCCACGGCTAACACACAAACACACACTACCAGGATACACTGAGCTTAGACGCACACCAAGGATATTCACGGCTAACAACACGCACACTACGAGCTCACGCACACCCCGTCATCGACACCAGCAAACACCCAGGCACACACGCAGATACCCCACACACACAGGCACCCCCGCACACCCAGGCTCACGCATAACACAGGCTCACACGCACACCTAGGCTTACGCACACCCAGGCACACACCCAGGCTTACACCCACACACACAGGCACACACCCACACCCAGGCTTACGCACACACACCGGCTTATACCCAAACACACACAAGCATATACGCACACACACACACCCAGGTTTGCATATACACACCAGCACGCACACCCAGCTTACCCACACACAGCACACGCACAGGCATATACACACGCACGCACCGACATCCACACACACACACACCCAGGCTTACACACACACCCAGGCTTACGCACGCACACACAGGCATATACACACGCACCCACCGGCATCTACAAACACACATACACAGGGGTAAGTGACGGCCATCTGTGATGGGCCCAAAGGTTGCTCAGGCAGCTATGCTTAGATTTGGTGCGGCCTAGGATAGCATCCCTACCCCCCTTTGTGTTATAAATATATGCCTTATTGTATGTGATATGAAATTAATAAAGATCCTAGTGTAGATAAATTTGTGTGTGCTTTACTTGTTACCCTTTTCCCCCTTTTTCCCCCTTTTCAGCGAGTGCGCCTCACTCACCTAGCCCGCGTGGGCAACCCTGAGGGGCATGCTAGCGAATCCTCCGAGTTTTACTCTAGATTCTGCGACGCCTGTCTCCTGGGTGTGTCCCGCGTGAAGCGACGAGTGGGGTAGTAGTGGCTCAGTGCGCCTCACCAAATGGTCCACGTGGGGCAAACCTGAGTGGTATGCTAGCGAATCTTCCGAGTTTTACTCTAGATTCTGCGACGCCTGCCTCTTGGGTATGTGCCACGTGTAGCGACAAGTGGGTAATACCCAGGCGTTGCAGATGTGAGAGATCGGGTGGAGGATGGGCACGCATTCCGAGTCTTACTCTATGCGTGACGAAATCTTCTCACTCGTATCTCACACTTTCCTCTATTGCCCCGACCGCTAGGTATAGTCTGGCACAGCTCCCCCAGTGTCCCAGCTATTTACAAATTTTCTGCAAAAACCCTGGACGCGACTGAGACGCCGACCTCGGCCTAAGAAGTACGTCCTTACAGATGGCGCCCGAGCAGGGACCCTGGCAAACACTTCTGGGAGTATAACATCATGGTGGCTTAAAGAACCACCACCACATAGTTCTAGGGAGTCCAGGGTCGCCCTAAACCAGAACTATGTTACGTTTTCTTGTTGATTGTGTCCTTATTTTGTGCCCTGTTGTTGTCAAATCCTCAAAATTTAAGTCTCTTCGCCCCTTACACGTCCCCTTAAAACATCCAGCATCCGACCCCCCCCCCCCCCCCCCCCCCCCCCCCTTTGCCACGGAAGTCTTGGCTTTGCTGTCTTTGCAGGCTAAGGCTACAGAGCAGATGCGCCGACGCTCAATAAGGGCAGCGCTGCTGACGCCTAATAAGGGCAGCGCTGCCAAAGCCTTATAAGCGCAGCGCTGCCATCGCCCATCAAGGAGCAGAGCTGCGTTCTGCTATATAAGGCAGACCGCGAGCTGAGGATAGGCAGTCAAGACCCGGTCACCGAAGTGAACACATCACAGTGCGACGCAACGATCCTCTCGAAGGATAATAATAACTACAAATCTACAGATCCTCTCGAAGGATAATAATAAAAAGAATCAACAGATCCTCTCGAAGGATAATAATAAATAAAAATCTACAGATCCTCTCGAAGGATAACAATAAATAAAATTTTACAGATCCTTCCGAAGGATAATAATCAATAAAATCTACAGATCCTCTCGAAAGATAACAATAAATAAAATTTTTACAGATCCTCCCGAAGGATAATAATAATAAAACTTACAGATCCTCTGGAAGGATAATAATAAATAACACTTATAAAAAAAAAATAAATAAAAAAAAAAAATAAATAAATAAAAAAAATTTTACATTTTTCCACAGTAGATAACATCATGGTGAATTTCAGCTGGGTTTACTATCGCCGTAAGGACGAACTGGTGTCCATGGCCAGTGAGTTTGGGCTCGACGCAGAGGGCACCGTGACTGAACTACGCAGCCGGGTCGCAGGATTCATATCCAGGAGTGACCATCCGGACACTCTCCTAGCGCGTTTCTTGGAGTTAGAAACGAAGTACCGGGATATCTCTCCAGCCGACCAAAGCGACAAAGACAAGAAGCAGCGCTCACGGAGTCCATCACCCTTGGATACCATCTCCAACCCGACCCGTGATCACCGTGACGAACACAGATGGAGCTGTTCCTGGACCTGATCCTACCCGACTCGCTGGAAGATCACCACCACGTCCCCGGCACAGTTCACCACAAGGCTCAACAACCACAAGGCACGAGGTCCCATATGGAGCATTGGCAGAGAAAGTTCAGCGCTGGGGAATCACCTTCGATGGAACCTCGGATCCACTGAGCTTCATTGAGCGCGTAGAAGAGAGGGCGGTAGCTCACCAGATAGAGCCGAATCGATTACCCCTGGCCATTTCGGAACTCCTAACTGGGGAAGCGGAGAGCTGGTTCAGGGTCAGTCACATGCATGGTGAGACCTGGACCCGATTCAAGCGAGAATTTCTGGAATTTTACCTGCCACCGAGGTATTTCGAGAGGCTTGAGGACCAGATCCGCACCCATCTACAGCAAAACGGGGAACCTTTCAAGCGGTTTATGATTCAGCTGCGCCTAATGATGCAGCGTGCGGGGTATACTAGCGACAGGGAACTTGACCGACTATATGAGAACCTGCTACCGGAATACCAGCTTTATATTCGGCGTCACGAGGTAAGCTGCCTGAGCCAGCTTACACAGCTGGCCACGCACTACGAGATGGTCCGCGAGAGGGAAGTACAACTCAAGCCCCACACGAAGCCCCAAATCACACATAGACCTGCAGCAGTGAGTCCCGAAATGCCCACACCGACGCCACGGCATCGCAACCCATTTCGTGACAACACCCCAGGGACACCCGGAACCGGCAACGGGACTAGCCCAGACACCCCGATAGATGTCCAGAACGCTTGCCGACGCTGTGGACAATCGGGCCATTTCAACCGGGATTGCGGGAACCCACAGGTGATCTACTGTTGGCAGTGCGGACGACGAGGAGTCCTGACAATAGAATGCTGTACCCGCTCGTCGGGAAACGGAATGCCTCCCTCCTCGAATCCGGACCAGTGGGGAGCAAGGGTCAACCAACGGAAGTAAACGGAGTCATACGACTCGAAGACGCAAGGATAGTAGCCAGAGTAAGTTTAGAAGGGAAACTTTTCCTGGCTACTACCGACACTGGAGCTACGGGGAGTTTCGTCAGCGAAGCGGTCGCGAAGCAATTGTCCACCCGGGGACAACAAAACTTGCAGGTGATAGTAAGGCTGGCGGATGGGTCACATACCACTATCACCAAGGCATGTACCGCTGCCATACAGCTCGGAGAACAACGCGTCTGTTTGCCCTTACTAATACTGCCGACAGGAATCGACGACCTGATCTTTGGGTTCAACTTCCTCTGTGCCGTAGAAGCCACCTTGTCCTTCGGAGACTTGGAGTTACAGCTAACACCCGGATTGTTCCAGAGCCCGAACGGCCGACGGAGGGCACGAACGACCGGATACAACCAGGAGCCACCTATCCCAGCCCCAAGGGCCCCAAGGGAGGAAGATCCAAGCACTCGTTATACACCTGATGTCTGCAGTCGCGGGGTGACCTCTAGGGCACCGACGGACTTGCACTGGGAGGAAGGGAACAAATGCGTAGCAGCCGAAATTCGAACGAACGAAGGGACCAGCGAGGCTACTCCAACCGATCCGGACGAAGACGAGAGGATGAGCAATACCGACGAGGAGGGAATCCGGCGCAAGAAGGCGACATCTCACGAGGGCCACTTGAGAGTGGCATACCACCCCAACGTCCTCGTTCCCCTTTGGGGAAAAGAAGCGAATATATCGCAATCGCCGAAAATTTACCGGATCCAGCTAAGGCGGAAGACGATCGTGAAGCTGAAGCAGACCCTCGGGTACGGGAGTTCCTAGAGCGCGAACTAGCTTTGTTTGATGGCTTGAAGGGCGTATCACACATCGAGGAACACGTGATTACCATGCGCAACGAGAGACCCATCAAACAGAGATACTACCCGAAGAATCCAGCTATGCAGAAGGTGATCTATGAGCAGGTGGACGAACTACTGCGGAACGACTGTATAGAGCCGTCCAAGAGCCCTCATAGTGCACCAATAGTGTTGGTGGGGAAGAAGACGGGGGACATCCGCATGTGTATTGTGTAACGAACCTAAAAGTTACGCGGTTTTTAGCTGGGCTAACTCTCGCGGTGTTGAGGGTACGTGCCAACAAATTTATATATGTGGCGGCTGCGGCAATAAGAACACAGTTTGGTTTTATTTTTAATACATATATTTTAAAACTGCACTCTCTGCTAGTTTTCACGTTTGGGTTTTACAATTGCTTTGCACTTAATAATATTTCTTATTTGAGTTTTAGGGAATCGCACGGCTCTTGTGTCGTAGTTTTACTTGCAATGCTGGCGCTCTCGTTGTACCAAATATTCAGAGTCAATGTTACGCCTACTAAACGAGGTTTTAGCTAGCAACGCCGAATTCGCCAGGCTCTACTATGGCCTCCTTGTTACCACAAGGATTTCGCCAATAATGCCGCCTACTCTCCGGCTCTGGCTTTAGCTTCACCTGTCCTTCGCCAGGCTCCCTTGTCTGACACTTGGTTTTAATTCGAGGTTGCTTTGCAAGTGCAACGCGCCACAAGAACTTGTTAAATTTCGCGTATCGATTCCACAGTAAATTGTTTGTTAGTCGCGAAGGACACGATCAGCTTTGTCCTTATTGCGATATGGATCCTTTAAATTCTTAAATAATCCTTTCGCGTAGGATTTCTTTATATTTCGCACTGATTTCCACTTATTTCTTATTGACTCCGTACTTCGCACTCTTGCACTCGATTAACTCGTACTTGATTAACTCGTACTTGATTAACTCGCCGCTCTGTCCAAGGCGGCTCCTTTTATACTCTTCTGCTGTCTCGCTGGACCGGGGCCTGTCAACGCTGCCAATGTTGCGCCAAGGGCAAAGGTGGCGTGATCGTTCCAGTGAGATTTGCCTAGCAACAACGGTTCCTCGTTGCTGATCACGCCTGTCGTTGGTGTGACGGTGATCACTATATTTCGTGGATGCACCGCTCGCACACCAACGGCACTTTGCCACGACTTTTGCGGTACGTGTTTTGTGGCTCCCATGTGCCAAACACGTACCTTAGCGCTGACATCCTGTGTCAGAGCGAGACAGCATGCGAATTCGCCGCAGCTCAGGTCCGGCTGCGGCTATAAATGCTATCGCTTTTTGTGAGGCGCTATAAGTGAATATGGCTCCTCACACACCCGTCTTTCTCCGGAAGTGGAAATCTTCCACTTAATTTTGTGTCTTTCAAATCGCGCGCCTACGTTTGAATTTTTGGCGTCCGTTAGAGGTGAATTTTCGTCTTTCAAATCGCGCGCCTCCGCTTTGAACTTTGGCGCCCGTTAGCAGTGACGCTGTAACGATCAGCTGGTGGTCGCGTAACGCCATCTAGCGACTTTGCATCGCCCGGCCAGATCGATATTTGCGATGTGGCCAGAACGATATTTGCGATGTGGCCAGATCGATATGGCCACCCGCAACTATCCAACACTAATCGGCCATGCCATACAATTTGCAGTTTGCAATTGTTTTGTTGTTGCTGAAAAAAAAAATCTAAAAAGCAAAAGTTAGTAACATATTTTTGCGCCTTGCGCCATTTCCACCATCCTAAATCATTCTCTCTTTTTTTCCAGGCCATGCCGTTTTGACGCCTACGCTGGATCACACACATATTTATGTGAGTATGCTTCCAGCAACTTCACCCCCCCCCCCCCCCCCCCCTCCTGCAGCTTTAATCCACCTGTTTTCTTTATGTTTTTTTTTCCAGGTTACGCGAAAAAATATGCGGATACTATTTTTTCTTATTAATTTTTTTTTTTTTTTTTTTGTGCGTGTTAGTGTTTTTTTTTTTCCTTCTCCCGCTTACTCTGCCACAAAGGCCCGCGTGCCTCGGTCGAAATTCGTACGCGGTATCTCTGGCCGTGCGCCCAAACGATACGCGACGTGCGCCTATCACTCCCTCCTGTTGTGGCTGCTAGCACTTCTGGTGGCCAGTCTGCTCGTGCCACCTCTCTCCATCCTGGAGTCGCCAACGGTGCGGATGACTGTCGCTGCAGCACCGGGCGAGCCGGCCGTTCCCCATACGGGCATGAAGCCTGCCGACCGAACGCTGGACGCACCGGATTGGTTGCCCAAGCGTGTGGCGGAGGCGGTGTCCCGGGGCGAGGCGGCGTGCCCACCTGCAGCTGTGTTGGCCATTCCCACGGTGCTGTCCGTGTTGTCGGGCTGGTGGCCGTGCAGACTGGTGCTTGAAGTGTGTGTGTTGGTGACGGCGTCGGCGGTCGTGGTCGTGGTGGCGTTGGCGTACGCAGTCGTGGTGGCGTTGGCGTACGCTGTCGGGGTGGCGTTGGCGTACGCCGTCGTGGTGGCGTTGGCGTACGCTGTCGGGGTGGCGTTGGCGTACGCCGTCGTGGTGGCGTTGGCGTCAACTCTTTAATAAAACCCTCGCGGGGCGGTGCCACCTCCTCGGTCCATTCCAGGATAACCGTCGCGGTGTGGTGCCACCGCCCGTCCACGAACCGTTTCTCTCGTGAGATGGTTGCCGTCGGTGGTGTCGACTCACCCGGATCGGCCTGCGGCATCTGTTCCTCGGCCTGCGGCGCTGCCTCCTCCTCGTCGGACGATATATTGATGATATCGTCATCTTCATCCTCCTCATCCTGCGAGGTGCCCACCCCACGTGGGAATGGCGACGGTGGCCTAGCGGGGCGCCAGTCTGGCGGTGGCGTCTCCGGCAGCGGCGGTGTGACGAACCGCTCCGGGCTGGCTGGGCCCACATTTTCGTCCTCCGGCGTCGGTGGTGCCTCCGGGTGACACATCCGGACCCATTCGGGATTCATCTCGACGAAATCGCCCGGCGGCGACTCCTCTCGCCTTTCGCCCACTGGACCAGCGTCGTATTCCACCTCCCAGTCGCTGCTCTCGAAGTCCTCGCCATATGCTCGTCGTACCCACTCTCGCTCCTCCTCCAGCTCCTGGCGGTGACAACGCTCACGCTCGGCCGCCTCTCGCTTTTCCGGGGACTCAAAAATGGGTGATGCCCGCAGTTCCAGCACATCCGGTGATGCCTCCCGCTGCGGCTCGACACGTGCATAGGGCTGTCCGGCCCAACGCCCTCGTCGCGCCACGTTTCTGCGCCCTCTGGCGCTCGCACCCATGGCCGCCGCGTCGACCACGCACACATCCCCCGCTGGTGTGCGAGAGTGCGCACGTGGGTCACGGCTCGACGCATGGACTGCCCTCCTTCCCTCGGTGTGCTGTTCCTATTCTCCATTCCTGCTGGTGAGTGTTTTCTTTGAAAAAATATCGCAAAGTGACCGACTGCATGGTAGTCGGCACCTTTTATACCCCTACTCTTTACGCATGTGCAACAGTGTAGGTGCGCATGTTACGGTATCCTTCCCGCATGCGACCGCCATGTTTGTCAGCGCTCTCTTTGCGATATCGCTGACCTTTTTCATTAACCGTTTTCCTAGCAGCGTTTGCTTCGCACACCTTTCGCCGCGTTCAGGTCCGGTTTTGTAATATCCTTGGTTGGGCCGTGGCTCTTATTACTATTTTATCATTATTTATCTATATGTAATGCCTTATGGTTTTAATAAATATGTAATACCTTACATATATATTTTATTATTTATATATGTAATACCTTACATATATATTTTTATTATTTATATATGTAATACCTTACATATATATTTTTATTATTTATATATGTAATACCTTACATATATATTTTTATTATTTATATGTAATACCTACATATATATATTTATTATTTATATGTAATACCTTACATATATTTTTATTATTATATATGTAATACCTTACATACATATTTTTATTATTTATATATGTAATACCTTACATATATATTTTTATTATTTATATATGTAATACCTTACATATATTTTTATTATTTATGTGTAATACCTTACATATATATTTTATTATTATATCTGTGGAATGTTTTGATTAGGGAAAATAATTAATATGTATAAATACATATTCACCCCCTTTTTTTTCAAAAAAAAAAACAAATCAACTAATGCTCTTTTTTTTTTTATATAGGAGGTGATGGAGATTCAGGTGAGTAAATGAGATACGTCATTAATAAGGCCAATTATTAACCGCTCTTTTCTTTTCCAGATTTTCACCACCAAAAAAAAATAACTTTTTGTTCCAGGGTCTTAAAATAATTTGTGCCCCAAAAAATTTTTTTTTATTATCTCACCCGTTGTCCGTTCCACCTCCGTGGGGTTTTATGTCGCCTATGTGCGCGGTCCGTTCTTTTTCCCCAGTTTTCCCTTGTAATTTACAGATTACAGGTGATACAAAATTTATTATTGTATATGGTCCGGCAAATTTGGGAGCAAGTTTCGCAGCGAAGCCTTCCGCTGCATTTGACAGGTGGTGTTGTTTCACCCACACCTTGTCTCCTACGGATGGTTTCCACTGTCGTCTCCGTAGGTTGTAATGCCTTGCTTGGTCCTGAGCGGCCTTCTCTAAACTCCTGCGCACCAATTCAAAAACTTCTCTAAGTTTTTTCGCATTGTCGCTGGGTGTTTGTGTCGGTTGCCCTGTGCCGAGTGTAACGTTGTCGTATAGCGCATTTGGCAGCCTTGGTTCACGCCTTTGCGTGATAAACGCTGCACTGTAGCCCGTAGACGCCGATACGCTGGTGTTAACGGCTAGCGATAATTCTGGCAAAAATTCATCCCAGCACCGCTGGTTATCTTTTGTGAATTGTGCAATCATCGTTTTTACCGTGCGGTTCGCACGTTCTGTAGGATTCTCTTGCGGTGTGTATGGTGCCGTAAATTGGTGTCGCACTCCTAATTCTTCAAGAAAGCGTTTGAAGGCTTTACTCGTAAATTGTGTTCCGTTGTCCGTTATGAGAATTTTTGGCGCCCCAAATCGTGCCAAAATTCTCTCTCTGAATCCCTTTTGCAAAGTGGCTGTGGTTGCGCTCCTCAGCGGAACTAACTCAGTCCACTTAGAGAACCGGTCAAACATCACCAATAGCATTGTGTTGCCGTGTTTTGATCTTGGCAGTGGGCCAACAAAATCAGCACACACGGTACTCCATGGCTCTTCCGGAATTTGTGTCAACATCTTTCCTGCTGCTGCCATTTGACTTGGCTATATTGTTGACAAGTTTCGCAGTTGTGCACATATGTGCGCACGTCCCTGTACAAGCCTGGCCAGTAGTAGCGTGTCGCTACTCTTGCTATCGTTTTCCGGGTTCCCAAATGACCGGCTGTGGCTGCGTCGTGGTTCTCCAATAATACCTCCTTCCTTATACCTTTGGGTACACAAAGCTTCCAAGCTTCCACATCTCCGCCTCCAGCGCGGTGTGGGATGTGTCTGTACAGGTTGCCATTTTCCTCCATGTAATCTGGATATTTCCTTGCATTTTGTGCGATTTCCTTTTTTAATTTCTGAATCCAGTTGCAATTTGCGTTGTCTGCCTCCATCCCTTCTGTGGCGATTTTTCTTAGGCAGCATGTCTCCGGAAGTGGCTGTCTCGAAAGTGCATCGGCTACGACATTGAGGTTGCCTTTACGGTATTTGACTTCAAAGTCGTATTGTTGCAGTTCAAGCGCCCAACGCGCTATTCTGCCTGATGGACTCTCAATTGAGTTTAGCCACTTCAGCGCCATGTGGTCCGTTATGACCACAAAATGGTAGCCTTCCAGGTATGGCCTTAGCTTTCTGATTCCCCACACTATGGCTAGACACTCTTTTTCAGTTGCCGAATAGTTCCGTTCGGCACCGTTTAGTGTCCTACTGGCGTACGATATTACCCTTTCACCTTGCTCCGACGGTTGGGTCAATATCGCACCCAGGCCATAGTTACTTGCATCCGTCTGCAAGCAAAATGTTTTTGAGAAATCTGGGCATGCCAATACTGGGGACTGAGTCAGCTTCTCTTTGACCGTGTCAAAAGCTACTTGCCGCTCCTCAGTCCACTCCCATTTTGCGCCTTTTTTTCATCAATGCGTTCAGAGGTGCTACTTTCGTCGCAAAAATCTGGTACGAAGCGCCTGTACCATGATGCAACGCCCAGGTATTGTCGTAACTCTTTTACGTTGCTTGGCGGCTTCAACTCTGCGATTGCAGCAACTTTATCTGAATCTGTGCGAATTCCTTCTTCTGTGACTCTATGGCCCAAATATTTCAATTCCTTTTTAAAGAAATCGCATTTGTCCACGTTTATACGCAGATTTGCTTCCCGCAGCCGCCGAAATACCTCTTTGAGATTTTTCATATGCTCTTCGCGCGTTCTTCCGATGACTATAATGTCATCTAAATATGCAAACGCATGTGGCATCATTTCGGGTCCAATAACACGATCCAAAGCCCTCTGAAAAGTTGCCGGTGCCGAGTGTAACCCAAATGGCATTACTTTCCACTGGTATAATCCTTTGCCTGGGACTGTAAAAGCTGTCATTGGTTGGCTCGCTTTCTCCATCGGGATCTGCCAGTACCCATCTTTCAGATCCAAGCTAGTGATGAAGTGGGCTTCACGTAGCTGGTCTAAAATGTGGTGCACTCTTGGCAATGGATATGCGTCCTTAACGGATCTGCTGTTAAGTTGCCTAAAATCCACACATAACCGCCATTTTCCATTCTTCTTTTTCACCATCACGATTGGTGCGCTGTGTGGGCTGTTGGATGGCTCTATGCAACCTTTCGCAAGTAGTTCCTCTACTTGCCGGTTAATTTCCGCATGCATTTTTGGATTCTTTGGAAAATAACGTTGTTTTATAGGCCTGTCGTCGCTCATCACAATTTTGTGTTCTGTAATTTGTGATGTGCCCTTTAGGTGTTCGAAGGCTGCGACTTCCCGCAAAAGAAATTCATTAATTTCTTGATCCTCGTGTAGATTTTTGGTTTCAATAGCTGGGTTTCTGACATCGTGTATTGCTTCGTCTTGTTCGGTTGTATTCTGGACAACTGCCACCGACAGTCTCTCTTCCAGCTTTCCAACCTTGTGCCGTCGTGCTGGGATGGTGACCACCAATCCCGCACACTGCAAGACTGTGCCCATGCCAGTCAGAAAATCCCAGCCAAGCACCAAATCGTCTATCACACCAGGCATAATTAGCAACGCTATTTCCAAACTGCGATGCCCGAATCTTATTTCGACTGTTATTTGTTCTGTTGTCCTGCTGTTGTGTCCGTCTGCTAACTTCACCTGTCTGCTTGCGACGCTTCTCCGGCCTACAGTGCTCAGTCTACAAGCAAGCTCTTCGCTAACAAAGCTGCTTGTAGCCCCAGTATCGACTGTAGCCTTATACTGACACTCACCGATCCCTACGGTGGCAGTCAACTGCGTCCCTTCGTCCTCCAGGTGACCGACTAGCGTCTCGGGGCGGACCTTGGCGGCTCCCGCTCGCCCCTCGCTGGCGGACGCCGCTGGCCGTTTCCCGACTGACAACATAGTGCCGTCCGCTGACCGATTCTGCCACAGACCCAGCAGAACTCCAGCATTGGGTTTCGGCACTCTATCGCCCAGTGTCCCTCCTGTCCACACACGCGACATGCCCTTCCTGGGTTGTTTATGTGTGTCCTGGCAGGATTTTGCTGGGTCCTAGGTGTTGGGGTTGGCCGTTCGTCCATTCTTCCAGTGTGCTGGTTCTGCTCCTCCATGGCCATAAATCGGGTACGATTTCCACGACTCTGGTTGTGCTCGCGTCCATTTTGCTGCGTATCTCGGTGTTGTTGAAGCTGTTGTTGTTGATGTTGGCTGTATTGTTGTTGGGCTGTAGCACTTTGTAGCCTCAGTTTCAGCCTATCCTTTTCTAGTTCTTCGAATTCTTCTGCCAGTTGCATCAGCTGGGTCAAATTCGAGAACTGGTTTGGCCGTGCGTATCCGCGCAAGTCAGGAAGGCTGTTGGTGTAAATGGTGCGCACTTCCTTCTCTGTTGAGAGTCGTAGGGGTCTCATCAGAGTCTGCATCTCCACCATATAGACTTTAAAGGGCTCATCCAGAGCTTGTCGCCGTCTGCGTACTTCGTCGTACAAATTTTCAAAATAATCTCGTGGTAAAAAATATTCTTGAAAACTGTCGACAAAATCCACCCATGTTGTCCAATGCCTGTTGTTAGCTATGTACCACTTAAGTGCCATTCCTTTCAGCAACTCCGGCATCGCTCTTGGAATTAAATTTGGGTTTAATCCATATGTGTCTGCCGACCATTCCACTTGCTCCAAGAATTCGAGAGGCTTCGATAGTCCATCGAATCGAAAGCTCCACTCTCGAACTTGTTTGGCTACTTTTTGGTATTCACTTGCCCTTGCATTGGTCTGATCATGTGTGTGGGTGTGGCTACGCTCTCCTGGCTGTTGGGTTGTATTCCAGGGCGATCGGCGAGATTCCTGTAAATATCGCGCCCTAGCTGCCGCGCTGGTGCATGGGACGCTCAGCCTTGCTACGTCTATGCCGGCAAACTCCTTTTCCTCTTCGTATTCCCCTTCCTCGCGCATGAATTCGGGTTCTTTATTCGGCGACTGTCGGCTGTATGTTTTTGCCAGTTCGCTAATGCGAACGCTGTGTGGAAGAGTATTTTCATTTTGACTTACCCAGTCTCCGAATTGTCTTCTCATATTTTCGACAGTGCCTTCAAGCTCCAGACCGAATTCTACTCCGCATTTCACTAGTGCATCCTTTTTTAGATTGTACACCCACGAACGAACCATATTGTCAATTATTTATATGTATTTTATTAAAACAAACTATGTGATATTAGCCGTAGATCCACAGTTTGGGCGCCAGTTGTAACGAACCTAAAAGTTACGCGGTTTTAGCTGGGCTAACTCTCGCGGTGTTGAGGGTACGTGCCAACAAATTTATATTTGTGGCGGCTGCGGCAATAAGAACACAGTTTGGTTTTATTTTTAATGCATATATTTTAAAACTGCACTCTCTGCTAGTTTTCACGTTTGGGTTTACAATTGCTTTGCACTTAATAATATTTCTTATTTGAGTTTTAGGGAATCGCACGGCTCTTGTGTCGTAGTTTTACTTGCAATGCTGGCGCTCTCGTTGTACCAAATATTCAGAGTCAATGTTACGCCTACTAAACGAGGTTTTAGCTAGCAACGCCGAATTCGCCAGGCTCTACTATGGCCTCCTTGTTACCACAAGGATTTCGCCAATAATGCCGCCTACTCTCCGGCTCTGGCTTTAGCTTCACCTGTCCTTCGCCAGGCTCACTTGTCTGACACTTGGTTTTAATTCGAGGTTGCTTTGCAAGTGCAACGCGCCACAAGAACTTGTTAAATTTCGCGTATCGATTCCACAGTAAATTGTTTGTTAGTCGCGAAGGACACGATCAGCTTTGTCCTTATTGCGATATGGATCCTTTAAATTCTTAAATAATCCTTTCGCGTAGGATTTCTTTATAGTTCGCACTGATTTCCACTTATTCTTATTGACTCCGTACTTCGCACTCTTGCACTCGATTAACTCGTACTTGATTAACTCGTACTTGATTAACTCGCCGCTCTGTCCAAGGCGGCTCCTTTTATACTCTTCTGCTGTCTCGCTGGACCGGGGCCTGTCAACGCTGCCAATGTTGCGCCAAGGGCAAAGGTGGCGTGATCGTTCCAGTGATATTTGCCTAGCAACAACGGTTCCTCGTTGCTGATCACGCCTGTCGTTGGTGTGACGGTGATCACTATATTTCGTGGATGCACCGCTCGCACACCAACGGCACTTTGCCACGACTTTTGCGGTACGTGTTTTGTGGCTCCCATGTGCCAAACACGTACCTTAGCGCTGACATCCTGTGTCAGAGCGAGACAGCATGCGAATTCGCCGCAGCTCAGGTCCGGCTGCGGCTATAGATGCAATCGCTTTTTGTGAGGCGCTATAAGTGAATATGGCTCCTCACAATTGATTACCGACAGTTGAATGCACGTTTCATCCCAGATGCGTACCCACTGCCGAGGATACATCACATTTGGAGAGACTCTGAAATGCGAAGTACATCACAACGTTGGACCTGAAGAGCGGATACTGGCAGATCCCTATGGCGCGCAACAGCCGTCAGTACACGGCATTCACTGTACCGGGAAGAGGCCTGTTCCACTGTTATGCCTTTCGGCTTGCATTCTGCACCGGCGACATTTCAGAGAGCACTGGATGGAGTCATAGGCCCCGCTATGGAACCGTATGCCTTCGCCTACCTCGATGACATCATCATCACCGGCGTAGACATAGAGGATCACCTGAGGAACCTCCAAGAAGTGCTTCGCCGCCTGCGCGAAGCAAATCTGCGCTTGAACAAGGCCAAGTGCAAATTCTTTCGCCGAAGTATAGCGTATCTGGGCCATGTCATCAGCGAGCAAGGGATTCACACGGACCCGGAGAAAATCGCCGCTGTTCGACAGCTCACCCCACCTACAAACATACGCGAGCTGCGCCGTTGCTTGGGAATAGCGTCATGGTATCGGAGATTTGTGGCAAACTTCGCGGAAGTAGTGCAGCCGATGTCTCTGCTACTCCGAAAGAGCAAACGTTGGGAATGGAGCCTTCGGGAGCTTAAGCTACGCCTCACAGAGGCCCCAGTCCTCGCCTGTCCGGACTTCTCGGCAAAATTCGTATTGCAGACCGACGCCAGCGATTATGGATTGGGAGCAGTATTGACGCAGGAGATAGACGGAGCAGAGCGGGTGATAGCCTACGTCAGCCGGCGGTTGTCAAAGCCCGAAGAGAATAACTCAGCGACGGAGAAGGAATGTCTGGCCATCGTTTGGGCCATCCGCAAACTGAAGTGCTTCCTGGAGGGCTATAAATTTGACGTGATTACGGATCACCTTGCATTGAAGTGGCTAAACAGCAGCGACAATCCGACGGGACGAATTGCGAGGGGGGCACTCGAGTTGCAACAATATCAACTTGATATTCACTATCGCCGAGGGAAGCTTAACGTCGTGGCAGATGCATTATCCAGGCAAACACTGGAGGAGACGCTACAGACGGCACGAGTCGAAACGGTTAGGTGTCCATGGCTCCTCAAGCTGACTTAGTGCATCGAGGACCACCCCAAGGAACATCCGGACTGTACACTCGAGAACGGTCAGGTGTACCGACATCTAGGTCTACGCCCAACCGAGGAGGATTACGTACCCTGGAAGCTCTGTGCGGCATCCGAACAACGCTCCCGCGTCCTCAAGGAGTGCCATGACAACCCTACCGCTGGTCACCTAGGGATACGGAAAACAGCCAGCCGTGTCATGCAGCGGTATTACTGGCCCGGTCTCTTTAGAGACATAACCCGGTATGTGCGACGATGTGCCAAATGTCAGGCATACAAGGTGAGCCAGCTGAAGCCCGCTGGAAAAATGTTGACCAGGCAAGTGGAAGAAGCGTTTGGTACCATCTGTTCCGACTTCGTTGGCCCCCTCCCACGATCCAAGCACGGAAACACCATGCACCTGGTGTTCTTTGATCATTTCTCTAAATGGGTAGAGCTGGTACAGAGCTGCAAGGCTACGACCGTGCATTTGGAGCGAGCGTTCAGGGAGCGAATACTTTGCCGCTTCGGGGTACCACGGTGCTTTGTATGCGACAACGGGACGCAGTTCACCAGTCGATCGTTTGGCCGATTCTGCGAAAAGCTAGGGATGGAGCTACAGCACACCGCTCCCTACAGCCCCCAACAGAATCCGACGGAGAGGGCAAACCGGACGATCAAGACCATGCTGGCTCAATACGTCGAGGGACACCAGAGCACGTAGGATGAGTTGCTCCCGGAAATCATGTTAGCGATCAATGCCAGCGTCTCCGATACGACAGGATTCAGCCCCGCATTCTTGGTTCAAGGACGTGAGCCCCGTCTACCGAGCGCGTTATATGACGGAGTTATGCCAGGAAGTGGACGATTGGAGACGAATCCCGAGACCCGAGCCACAGAGCTGCAAAAAGTCTTCGAGGTCGTGAAGCAAAACGTACAGAGAGCATCCCAGGACCAAGCAAAACAGTACAACCTTCGCCGTCGGGACTGGCGCCCTACCGTGGGTACGCAAGTGCTGGTCAAGCATCACGTTCTGAGTAACGCAGCAGAGGGATTTGCAGCGAAACTAGCACCGAAGTTCGATGAGCCATATGAACTAAAGAAGTTCGTATCCCCGAATGTCGTACGCCTACAGCATGTGGAGACTCATCAGCGTCGAATGGCTAGTTTGGCAGACTTGAAGCCGTTTCACTCCGACCCCGACGAGGATTCCCCGAATGTCACCCAGACCCAAGAACCAAGTCCACCTTTCCCCATCCCTGTGTCAAGTCCTTCAGACCCTCTTACAAACCGCACTGTAGGTAGGGTTATGCAAACGAAATTTACAACTGCATTGTGTTACAGCGAGAATATGTTTGAAGCAGAGGGACACGTCCTGTTCGGGCTAGAGGGGCACTGCCAAAGATACGTGGACCCCGAAGGGTACCACTCCGACGATAGCCGCGCCACGGACATTTACGTGCCGCCCGAGGATATCCCCGAAGTACCCGAAGTCCCCGACTCCACCTCAGACGTACCCCTACCCACGATAGACCCCTGGAGAGACCTGAGGGTGGACCCTGGATGGCCGTCCGACGACGCAATCGACGAGGTGCTGTCTACACTAAGCCTCGCGGATGACGTTTTGGGTCTTGACGACCTACCACTCTACACCATCGACTGGGTGATGGCCCAGGAGAGCTGGCGGGTAGAAGGAACGGGAGGGTTGTTACCACAGGATGTTCGAGACAGTGTCGAGGTGGCGGTTCGGCGCAACCCCATCTACGGTACCAAGTACCTTATCGAGACGGAAGGCCATGCGTTCCAGGTGAAGGTATCGAAAGCCGGGATGGTCACCGTCCGCCACCGCCCCCCGAAGTAAGGAGAAGGTGTGAGGTAGCGATCAGCTACCGCACATTTATGTTTTTCGTTCGTGACGTTGTTTATGTTATCTTGTGATTGCATATACCATGCTCCACTCACATTTGCGTAAATGTAAACGCAAGCTAGTGCTCTGCGCACATTTGCGTAAACGCAAACGCAAAATGTTGCTCCGCGCGGAACGAGTTGGTATTTTGCGCGTTCCGGAGGAATGGAAACTGTGGAAGAGGAAGAAAACAAGGTAGAAAATTATATTGCAATTTGAATGCAAAAGATCAGTTTTTCGAGCGAGCGTGATAAAATCGGTACGCGGAAGAGCAACCACAGCTACCGCCGCGAACGGCAACAACAACAACAACCACTTAGGAAGTGCAACGGCAACAACAACGACATCAGCGACAACCACAGGGGCAACCGCCACCGCAGCCGCAATAACAGCAACGACCACGATCAGTGGTAGCGCCCGGCTTCAACGCCAGCAGCAATAGGCACATACATACCCACACACACCCGGCATCGACACCCGCATACACAAACACATACGCGTACACCCAGGCATATTACACACGCACAACACTCCACACACACCCGGCATCGACACACAGGCACACACTACCAGGAATACACTCAGCTACACGCACACCCAGGAATACCCACGGCTAACACACAGGCACACACTACCAGGAATACCCTCAGCTGCACGCACACCCAGGAATACCCACGGCGAACACACACACACACACTACCAGGAATACACCCAGCTACACGCACATCCAGGAATACCAACGGCTAACACGACACATGTGTGACGTTAAAAAGACGGTCGAGTTTTTCCTGACGCTCCGTCCTTGTAGTGTTTTCGCAGTGCTAAACCTACAACGAAAACCAATTTTCCAAATTAATAAGCGCGTCAATAGGCTGGGCAACTCACCTGTTGTTCTCATCGCCTTTGCCAATCGCGTTCCTCTACCGGGTGGTTGTGGAGTCTCCCTTAAGCCGCGCGCAATCTAGGGCACTCCAACTGGTGTGAGTGGAAATACTACACGTAAACATTACACGTATTGCACACCCCAACTTCGTGGTGTGCTGCTTGTGCTTACAAGTGTTTTAGGAATACCACAGTGTCAGCTGATCCCGAGTACCAGGGCTGTGTTTGGCTGTGCCAGCTGAGCGAGAAGCGCTAAGCTACCCTCACTTGCTAATCATAGGTGGCGCCAACACGAAAAGAGGTGTCTCAGCTGTGAGTGGTTCGTGGACAGGGTGCAAGTGCAAACAAAATTTTTGTTGCATACGCGCAAGGATTTTGCGATAAGCGCTGCATAGCCAACAGGCGCACCACTTGGCAATTGCTCCAGTAGGAAACTCCAAGCAGATTAAGCAGAAGGCCACGGTACCGGCTATTACCAACCCCCTCCGTTGCGGCGGTGCTCTGTGGGGCTCTGGTGACCGAGTCGGGGCGGTATAACCTCCACCGGTTAAAAACCTTAGGGAAACCTTTGGTCAACGCGGGACTGCTTGTAGATCTACAAGTGAGTGGAGACAAGTGGTTATAGTGGAAGGTATTGTGCGCCACTCGGCATTGCCGAAGTCTTCCCCCAGGGGAGTGCGCTACCCCCGGTGCGTAGCCTGGTAGCTTCAGGTGACATGCCTGCTCCTATGGCGGCCAGTCCACCCCAGGGAAAGAAGCCAGAGGAGGAAGATGCCTTTGTGCAGCTGGGTGCCATCCTGAACGGCCTTAATGCCCTTCTGTTCGGGCAGCGGCACGTAAACCAGCTGATGAGGGACCAAGCAGCGAAGGCAGATAGCTATACAAAGTCTGCTCTGGCAGTAGCAAGACAGCTTCCAGTGATAGCGCGGATACGGCCACACAGACGTCGCCGATTGCAAAGCTGCCTACTAGAGTAGCCGATAAAGTGCAACAGCAGAGTTGCGGTGCTGCGAGGAGTACAGTGACTCCCAAGAGGCGGTGCGAGCTCGAGCCAGGGCAGCGAGCTACGCCCTCAAAGAGGAACAAAACTGGCAATGCAAGTCCAGCGGCTTCGGAGTCGGTTCCACGGAATACGTGGCAAACGCCTCAGCGAAAGAAGTCTAGCAAGCTAGCCGGTAAGGCATCTGGTAAGCCACATACGAAAAGCAGATCGGATGCACTGGTAATAAGTACCAGCGAGCTTTTCTACAGCGAAGTTCTGTCGCTAGTTACGCGTAGAAGCGACGGAAAACTCAACGGAGTCCACGACAAGGTCTCCAATGCTCGTCGCACAGCAAAAGGTGACCTGCTACTTGAGTTGAATGGAGTAGGCCTGGAGTGTACAAAGCAGCTCAAGGACGAAGTGGAGCTTGTGCTGGGCAAGAGTGCAGTGGTTCGCTCATTTACCGAGCAGACTCACTTCGCCATTCGGGACCTGGACGAGTTAGCCACTAAAGAGGAGATAGTGACTGCGCTGTCAGCGCAGGCAAACATACCAGCTGACGTATGTATCTTCAAGAGCATTCGACCTGGATATGGTAATACACAGGTGGCTCAGTTTTCAGTACCAGCAAATCTGGCAAGCAGCATTACTGCCCTGCGCACAGTTCGCATTGGCTGAACCAGCTGCGTCATTCGCCAGCAGGAAGCGCGTACGCGGTGGTACCGCTGTCTGGAGATGGGACATACCGCAAGCAACTGCCGTAACCCCGTGGATAGATCCCAGTGCTGCATCAGGTGTGGAGTTACAGGCCACAAGGCAGCGAGTTGCAAGAGTGAGGTGACGAAGTGCTTCATCTGTGTTGCAAAGGGCAGTGCCTCATTCAGCCACCAGGCGTTCAGTAATAGATGTCCACTCAGCGGAAGCGTACTTGGTCGTGCAAGATGAAGTTCATACAGCTGAACCTTAACCATTTCGCAGCGGCCCAGGACCTGTTGTCGCAAACAGTGCGTGAACGCTCTGCAGCCCTTGCGGTGCTAAGCGAGCCATACCGGCTTTCTGAGAGCCCTAGATGCGCTTCGGACATAACTGGAAGAGCGGCTCTATGGTCCTGCGGGATTGACGGGACTCCTCTGGTAAGTGTACATCGGGACGAAAACTACGTGCGCGCGTCGGTTGGCGGCATGTGGTTCTACGCAGTCTACCTACCCCCTAGTCTGCAGCTATCAGAGTTCGCTAACACCCTGGACTCCCTGGTAGCAGACGCAAGAGGCCGTCACCCGATCGTCATCGCTGGAGATTTCAACGCGTGGGCAGAGGAGTGGGGCAGCTCATCAACCAATGCCAAGTGACGGGGGTTGCTGGAGGCGTTCTCTCTCCTCGATGTGGCGCTCCTAAATAATGGAACGCAGCACACGTTCAGCAGAGCTGGACTTGGTTCGGTCGTTGACATAACATTTGTCAGAAGCTCGCTCTTCAGTTCGTCCACCTGGAGCATCGCCGACTCCTTCAATGCAAGTGATCACGTTGCCATATGGTGTACCGTTGGAATACGCCCGGATCACGGTAATACTCCAGCTCACCACTTGCCTAGGTATCGTGTCGAGACGCTAGACATGCGGACTTTCTGTGCCCATCTGGAGTCTGCTGTGACCTCTGAAAATACTGATAGCACTGAGGACGTGGTGGACAAAACAATGCGGATGCTAAGCCGTGCCTGCGATGATAGCATGACTAGGAGCAGAAGGTACCAGAGGCACCACGCCCCAGTATACTGGTGGAACGAGGAGATCGCTGAGGCTCGAAGCGAGTGCAACTATGCTAGACGCCGCTACCAGCGCTCACGTGGATCGCTGCTGTTCCATGAACGCCAGGCGGAATTCCTCGCCAGTAGGAGACGCTTCCAGAAGCTTATTAAAGACAGCAAGCGTAGATGCTTCCTGGACCTCTGCGACACAGCGGAAAACGACCCGTGGGGCAATGCCTACAAGCTGGTAGTAAAACGCTTCAATGCCTCTCCACGCTGCCACCCCACGGACCCAAGATCAATGAAAGAGATAGTAAGGCACCTATTTCCCAGTGTGGATGAGGATATCGGCCAGCCCCCGCCTGCACCAAGCACGCATTCCAAAATTGAGCCCATCATGCTAGAAGAGATTCGACACGCTGCAACGAGGTTGAAGCCCAGCAAGTCACCTGGCCCAGATGGGATTCCCAACCGAGCGCTCAAGCTAGCAATTGCGCTCCCAGATGTCTTCTCGAGCATGTACAACAGCTGCCTACGAAGCGGAAAGTTTCCAAACCGCTGGAAAATTCAGCGCCTGGTCCTCCTACCGAAGCCTGGCAAAAAGCTCGAAGATCCAGCTGCATATCGTCCGATATGCCTGATCGATACTGCGGGCAAGCTACTGGAGCATTTGATTTGCACCCGGTTCAATAACGCCATTGCTGCTGCTGGTGGAGTTTCACCGCAGCAGTATGGCTTTCGCAAAGCGCGATCTACGCTGGACGCTATCGGCAAGGTAGTCGAGATAGCTTCGGGAGCTATAGCTGGATGTAGATGGATGTGACAACGTTGGACGTAAAAAATGCCTTCAATACGGCTAAATGGGGCTGCATCCTAGAGGCTCTTGAGGCGCTAAACGTGCCGGAGTACCTACTAAGGATAACAAGGAGCTACTTTAAGGATAGAATCCTAAGGTATGATACCTGCGAGACGATGGAGAAGCACGAAGTTTCTGGAGGCGTGCCACAAGGGTCGGTACTGGGACCTCTTCTGTGGAACGTCATGTATGACGGCGTTTTTCGGCTGTCAATGCCAGACGATGTTCAGCTGGTGGGCTTTGCTGACGATGTGGCAATAGTGGTTGTCGCCAAGGATCTCAAGGTAGTGGAGGAAAAGTGCAACCTAGCCATCTCGAAAGCCATACAGTGGCTCTCCTCAGTAGGACTGCAGATAGCACCCCAAAAAACAAAGGCAGTGCTCATTAGCAGCCGAAAAGCGGTGGAGACAGCAAACATAATCGTGGCTAACACTGCAGTCAGGTCTAAGAGGGCGATTAAATATCTGGGCGTTATGCTGGATACCAGGCTATGCTTCAAGGAGCATTTGAAGTACGCTAGCACAAAGGCCGCCTTAGCAAATCGTGCGATCTCTCGTATCATGCCAAATACGAGAGGTCCGAAGCAATTTAAGAGACTCCTTTTAACCAGCGTCATAAGAGCGACAATGCTGTATGCGGCGCCGATATGGCAATCAGCTTGCCGCTTTGAGAGCTACACCCGCGGACTGAGAGCCACTCACCGTCTTGGAGCGATCAGAGTTTGTAGCGGCTTCAGAACCATCTCTGATGACGCATGTCTGGTCCTGGCTGGAATAGCCCCTATAGCCGAGCTGGCTAGGGAAATCTCGGAGATCTACGAGGGAACTCATGGCAAGAAACTTTCGGATCCCCAGAAGCATGAAGTGCGCACAGCAGAGGTGCGTGTGTGCCTGTGTGTGTACGTGAGCCTGGGTGTGCGTGTGTGTGTGCGTATGTTAGCCTGGGTGTGTTTGTATGCCTGGGTGTGTGTGTGGATGCCGGTGCGTGCGAGTGTATATGCCTGTGTGTGTGCCTGTGTGCGGGTAAGCATGGGTGTGCGTGCTGGTGTATATATGTAAGCCTGGGTGTGTGTGCGTAAGCCTGGGTGTGCGTGTGTGCCTGTGTGTGTTGGGGTAAGCCTGTGTGTGTGTGCCTAGGTGTGTGTAAGCCTGAGTGTGCGTGTGTGCCTGTGTGTGTACGTGAGCCTGGGTGTGTGCGTGTGTGTGCTTAGGCCTGTGTGTGTGTGGGGTGTCTGTGTGTGTGCCTGGGTGTATGCTGGTGTCAATGCCGTGGTGTGCGCTACCCCCGGTGCGTAGCCTGGTAGCTTCAGGTGACATGCCTGCTCCTATGGCGGCCAGTCCACCCTAGGGAAAGAAGCCAGAGGAGGAAGATGCCTTTGTGCAGCTGGGTGCCATCCTGAACGGCCTTAATGCCCTTCTGTTCGGGCAGCGGCACGTAAACCAGCTGATGAGGGACCAAGCAGCGAAGGCAGATAGCTATACAAAGTCTGCTCTGGCAGTAGCAAGACAGCTTCCAGTGATAGCGCGGATACGGCCACACAGACGTCGCCGATTGCAAAGCTGCCTACTAGAGTAGCCGATAAAGTGCAACAGCAGAGTTGCGGTGCTGCGAGGAGTACAGTGACTCCCAAGAGGCGGTGCGAGCTCGAGCCAGGGCAGCGAGCTACGCCCTCAAAGAGGAACAAAACTGGCAATGCAAGTCCAGCGGCTTCGGAGTCGGTTCCACGGAATACGTGGCAAACGCCTCAGCGAAAGAAGTCTAGCAAGCTAGCCGGTAAGGCATCTGGTAAGCCACATACGAAAAGCAGATCGGATGCACTGGTAATAAGTACCAGCGAGCTTTCCTACAGCGAAGTTCTGTCGCTAGTTACGCGTAGAAGCGACGGAAAACTCAACGGAGTCCACGACAAGGTCTCCAATGCTCGTCGCACAGCAAAAGGTGACCTGCTACTTGAGTTGAATGGAGTAGGCCTGGAGTGTACAAAGCAGCTCAAGGACGAAGTGGAGCTTGTGCTGGGCAAGAGTGCAGTGGTTCGCTCATTTACCGAGCAGACTCACTTCGCCATTCGGGACCTGGACGAGTTAGCCACTAAAGAGGAGATAGTGAATGCGCTGTCAGCGCAGGCAAACATACCAGCTGACGTATGTATCTTCAAGAGCATTCGACCTGGATATGGTAATACACAGGTGGCTCAGTTTTCAGTACCAGCAAATCTGGCAAGCAGCATTACTGCCCTGCGCATAGTTCGCATTGGCTGAACCAGCTGCGTCATTCGCCAGCAGGAAGCGCGTACGCGGTGGTACCGCTGTCTGGAGATGGGACATACCGCAAGCAGCTGCCGTAACCCCGTAGATAGATCCCAGTGCTGCATCAGGTGTGGAGTTACAGGCCACAAGGCAGCGAGTTGCAAGAGTGAGGTGACGAAGTGCTTCATCTGTGTTGCAAAGGGCAGTGCCTCATTCAGCCACCAGGCGTTCAGTAATAGATGTCCACTCAGCGGAAGCGTACTTGGTCGTGCAAGATGAAGTTCATACAGCTGAACCTTAACCATTTCGCAGCGGCCCAGGACCTGTTGTCGCAAACAGTGCGTGAACGCTCTGCAGACCTTGCGGTGCTAAGCGAGCCATACCGGCTTTCTGAGAGCCCTAGATGCGCTTCGGACATAACTGGAAGAGCGGCTCTATGGTCCTGCGGGATTGACGGGACTCCTCTGGTAAGTGTACATCGGGACGAAAACTACGTGCGCGCGTCGGTTGGCGGCATGTGGTTCTACGCAGTCTACCTACCCCCTAGTCTGCAGCTATCAGAGTTCGCTAACACCCTGGACTCCCTGGTAGCAGACGCAAGAGGCCGTCACCCGATCGTCATCGCTGGAGATTTCAACGCGTGGGCAGAGGAGTGGGGCAGCTCATCAACCAATGCCAAGTGGCGGGGGTTGCTGGAGGCGTTCTCTCTCCTCGATGTGGCGCTCCTAAATAATGGAACGCAGCACACGTTCAGCAGAGCTGGACTTGGTTCGGTCGTTGACATAACATTTGTCAGAAGCTCGCTCTTCAGTTCGTCCACCTGGAGCATCGACGACTCCTTCAATGCAAGTGATCACGTTGCCATATGGTGTACCGTTGGAATACGCCCGGATCACGGTAATACTCCAGCTCACCACTTGCCTAGGTATCGTGTCGAGACGCTAGACATGCGGACTTTCTGTGCCCATCTGGAGTCTGCTGTGACCTCTGATAATACTGATAGCACTGAGGACGTGGTGGACAAAACGATGCGGATGCTAAGCCGTGCCTGCGATGATAGCATGACTAGGAGCAGAAGGTACCAGAGGCACCATGCCCCAGTATACTGGTGGAACGAGGAGATCGCTGAGGCTCGAAGCGAGTGCAACTATGCTAGACGCCGCTACCAGCGCTCACGTGGATCGCTGCTGTTCCATGAACGCCAGGCGGAATTCCTCGCCAGTAAGAGACGCTTCCAGAAGCTTATTAAAGACAGCAAGCGTAGATGCTTCCTGGACCTCTGCGACACAGCGGAAAACGACCCGTGGGGCAATGCCTACAAGCTGGTAGTAAAACGCTTCAATGCCTCTCCACGCTGCCACCCCACGGACCCAAGATCAATGAAAGAGATAGTAAGGCACCTATTTCCCAGTGTGGATGAGGATATCGGCGAGCCCCCGCCTGCACCAAGCACGCATTCCAAAATTGAGCCCATCATGCTAGAAGAGATTCGACACGCTGCAACGAGGTTGAAGCCCAGCAAGTCACCTGGCCCAGATGGGATTCCCAACCGAGCGCTCAAGCTAGCAATTGCGCTCCCAGATGTCTTCTCGAGCATGTACAACAGCTGCCTACGAAGCGGAAAGTTTCCAAACCGCTGGAAAATTCAGCGCCTGGTCCTCCTACCGAAGCCTGGCAAAAAGCTCGAAGATCCAGCTGCATATCGTCCGATATGCCTGATCGATACTGCGGGCAAGCTACTGGAGCATTTGATTTGCACCCGGTTCAATAACGCCATTGCTGCTGCTGGTGGAGTTTCACCGCAGCAGTATGGCTTTCGCAAAGCGCGATCTACGCTGGACGCTATCGGCAAGGTAGTCGAGATAGCTTCGGGAGCTATAGCTGGATGTAGATGGATGTGACAACGTTGGACGTAAAAAATGCCTTCAATACGGCTAAATGGGGCTGCATCCTAGAGGCTCTTGAGGCGCTAAACGTGCCGGAGTACCTACTAAGGATAACAAGGAGCTACTTTAAGGATAGAATCCTAAGGTATGATACCTGCGAGACGATGGAGAAGCACGAAGTTTCTGGAGGCGTGCCACAAGGGTCGGTACTGGGACCTCTTCTGTGGAACGTCATGTATGACGGCGTTTTTCGGCTGTCAATGCCAGACGATGTTCAGCTGGTGGGCTTTGCTGACGATGTGGCAATAGTGGTTGTCGCCAAGGATCTCAAGGTAGTGGAGGAAAAGTGCAACCTAGCCATCTCGAAAGCCATACAGTGGCTCTCCTCAGTAGGACTGCAGATAGCACCCCAAAAAACAAAGGCAGTGCTCATTAGCAGCCGAAAAGCGGTGGAGACAGCAAACATAATCGTGGCTAACACTGCAGTCAGGTCTAAGAGGGCGATTAAATATCTGGGCGTTATGCTGGATACCAGGCTATGCTTCAAGGAGCATTTGAAGTACGCTAGCACAAAGGCCGCCTTAGCAAATCGTGCGATCTCTCGTATCATGCCAAATACGAGAGGTCCGAAGCAATTTAAGAGACTCCTTTTAACCAGCGTCATAAGAGCGACAATGCTGTATGCGGCGCCGATATGGCAATCAGCTTGCCGCTTTGAGAGCTACACCCGCGGACTGAGAGCCACTCACCGTCTTGGAGCGATCAGAGTTTGTAGCGGCTTCAGAACCATCTCTGATGACGCATGTCTGGTCCTGGCTGGAATAGCCCCTATAGCCGAGCTGGCTAGGGAAATCTCGGAGATCTACGAGGGAACTCATGGCAAGAAACTTTCGGATCCCCAGAAGCATGAAGTGCGCACAGCAGAGGTGCGTGTGTGCCTGTGTGTGTACGTGAGCCTGGGTGTGCGTGTGTGTGTGCGTATGTTAGCCTGGGTGTGTTTGTATGCCTGGGTGTGTGTGTGGATGCCGGTGCGTGCGAGTGTATATGCCTGTGTGTGTGCCTGTGTGCGGGTAAGCATGGGTGTGCGTGCTGGTGTATATATGTAAGCCAGGGTGTGTGTGCGTAAGCCTGGGTGTGCGTGTGTGCCTGTGTGTGTTGGGGTAAGCCTGTGTGTGTGTGCCTAGGTGTGTGTAAGCCTGGGTGTGCGTGTGTGCCTGTGTGTGTACGTGAGCCTGGGTGTGTGCGTGTGTGTGCTTAGGCCTGGGTGTGCGTGTGCGCCTGTGTGTGTGTGGGGTGTCTGTGTGTGTGCCTGGGTGTATGCTGGTGTCAATGCCGTGGTGTGCGGGGTGTGTGTGCTGGTGGCGATGCCGGTGGGTGAGCGTGTTTTATTAAACGCTTGCTGCCACTCTTTTCAAATCCCCACTTTGCTATCCTCGCTAGCCGTCGTGGTGGTTGCCTCTGCTGCTGTCGTTGCTGCTGCGTGATGCCACCGATCGTGGCCGTTGTTGCCTTTTTTTGTTGTGTTGCGTACCACTGTCGCGTACCGGTTATAGCAAGCTCGCTCGAAAAACTGATATTTTGCATTCAAATTGCAATATCATTTTCTCGCCGTCTTCTTCTTCTCTTTTTTGGGTCCCCACACGTCGTTTCTCTGCTGGTTCCGATAGTGAACCAGCGCTCTCTTTCGCGTCGCGCTTGCGCAAATGTGCGCGGAACATGCATGGTACGCACAACACAAGGTAACATATATGACGTCACGGACGGAAGACATAAATGTGCGGTAGTTTTCTGCTACCTCACACCCTCTCCTTACTTCGGGTGGCGATGACGGACAGTAACTTTCCCGGCTTTGGTCACTTTGACCTGGAAAGCATGGCCTTGCACCTCCATCAGGTACTTGGTCCCGTGAATAATGTTGCGCCGCACCGCCACCTCGACGCTGTCTAGGACGTCTTGGGGTAGCAATCCCCCCGTTCCCTCTACCCGCCAGCTCTCCGGGGCCATCACCCAGTCAATGGTGAAAAGCGGCAGGTCGTTGAGCCCAGCGTCTTCGAGGGTGAGTGTGTTTAGCACCTCCTCAACGGCATCGTCTGACAGCCATCCCGGATCCATACTTAGGTCTCTCCAGGGGTCCATGGCGGGTAGGGGTACGCTTCCACTAGAGTCGGGGGTATCCTCAGGTGGTTCGTAGATGTCGGTGTTCCTGCTATCATCGGAGTGGTATCCGTCAGGATACAGGTATTGACGGCTGTGCCCCTCCGGATCAAACAGGATGCGGCCCTCTGCTTCGGACATCTTCTCGCTATAATAAGATGGAGGCGTTCGTATTATTTGCATCGCCCTACCTACAATGCGGCTTGTGGGGGGGTCTGAAGGACTTGACACAGTGATGGGGGAAGGTGGACTTGGTTCTAGGGCAAGAGTGGTGTCTGGGTGGTCCTCGTCGGGGTCAGTGACGAACGGCTTCAGATCTGCTAGGCTAGCCATCCGACGCCGATTTGTCTCCATATGTTGGAGGCGTACCACATTCGGGGAGACGAATTTCTTCACGACGTAGGGTCCGTCGAACTTTGGCGCCAACTTTGCTGCAAATCCTTCGGCGGCGTTAGACAAGACGTGATGTTTGGCCCATACCTGAGTGCCCACGGTTGGTCGCCAGTCTCGATGGCGTGGGTTGTATTGTCTTGCCTGGTCTTGGGACGCCCTTTGTACATTCTGTTGCAGTGCCTCAAAAACCTTGCGTAGCTCGGTGGCGCGTGTCTCGGGAGTTGTCTCTATTCTTCCACTTCCCGGGGTAACCTGGTCGTATAGTGCGTTCGGCAGACGGGGCTCGCGTCCTTGGAACGCTGGGCTGAATCCGGTCGTGTCCGAAGCGCTGGTATTTATGGCCAACATTATCTCCGGGAGCAATTCATCCCACGAGCTCTGGTGACCCTCGATGTACTGGGCCAGCATGGTCTTTATCGTCCGATTTGCTCTCTCCGTCGGGTTCTGTTGGGGGCTGTAGGGGGCGGTGTGTTGTAGCTCCATCCCAAGTTTCTCGCAGAATTGGTGAAAAGATCTGCTCGTTAACTGGGTCCCGTTGTCACAAACGAAACACCGCGGTGTCACGAAGCGACAAAGGATCCGTTCTCGGAAGGCTCGTTCCAAGTGGGCAGTCGAAGCTTTGCGCAGCGGGGCTAACTCCACCCATTTAGAGAACAAGTCGAAGAACACCAGGAGCATAGTGTTTCCGTGTTTCGAGCGTGGCAGGGGACCAATGAAATCCGAGCAGACAGTCCCGAAGGTTTCCGCTACTTGTCTGGTCAACATCTTCCCCGCAGGCTTCATCTGGCTCACCTTGTACGCCTGGCATTTGGTACATCGTCGTACGTATCGGGTTACGTCTCGAAACAAGCCGGGCCAGTAATACCGTTGCATTACTCGACTCGCTGTCTTCCGTATTCCCAGGTGACCAGCTGTGGGGTTGTCGTGACACTCCTTCAGGACGTGGGAGCGCTGGTCCGATGCTACGCATAGCTTCCAGGGGACGTAGTCCTCTTCCGTGGGGCGATGACCTAGGTGTCGGTACACGCGACCGTTCTCCAGCGTATAGTCCGGGTGATTCTTGGGGTACTCCTCGATGCGCTTTGTCAATTTGAGGAGCCATGGGCACGTGCTGGTTTCGGTTAGTACCGTCTGTAGTACTTCTTCCAGGGGTTGCCTCGACAGCGCATCAGCCACGACATTTAACTTCCCCCGACGGTAGTGGATGTCAAATTGGTATTGCTGCAATTTCAGGGCCCACCTCGCAATTCGGCCAGTCGGGTTGTCAATGCTATTAAGCCACTTAAGGGCCAAGTGGTCTGTGATCACATCGAAACGGTAGCCCTCGAGGAAACATTTCAGCTTGCGGATGGCCCAAACAATCGCTTAACATTCCTTCTCCGTCGCTGAGTAGTTTTCTTCGGGCTTCGACAACCGTCGGCTGACGTACGCTATCACCCGCTCTGCTCCGTCTATCTCCTGCGTCAATACTGCTCCCAATCCATAATCGCTGGCGTCGGTCTGCATTACGAATTTTGCCGAGAAGTCCGGACAGGCGAAGACTGGGGCCTCTGTGAGGCGTAGCTTAAGCTCCCGAAGGCTCCATTCCCAACGTTTGCTCTTTCGGAGTAGCAGAGACATCGGCTGCACTACTTCCGCGAAGTTTGCCACAAATCTCCGATACCATGACGCTATTCTCAAGCAACGGCACAGCTCGCGTATGTTTGTAGGTGGGGTGAGCTGTCGAACAACGGCGATTTTCTCCGGGTCCGTGTGAATCCCTTGCTCGCTGATGACATGGCCCAGATACGCTATACTTCGGCGAAAGAATTTGCACTTGGCCTTGTTCAAGCGCAGATTCGCTTCGCGCAGGCGGCGAAGCACTTCTTGGAGGTTCCTCAGGTGATCCTCTATGTCTACGCCGGTGATGATTTTGTCATCGAGGTAGGCGAAGGCATACGGTTCCATAGCGGGGCCTATGACTCCATCCAGTGCTCTCTGAAATGTCGCCGGTGCAGAATGCAAGCCGAAAAGCATAACTTTCCAGTGGAACAGGCCTCGTCCCGGCACCGTGAACGCCGTGTATTGACGGCTGTTGCGTGCCATGGGGATCTGCCAGTATCCACTCTTTAGATCCAATGTGGTCATGTATTTCGCGTGACGAAGTCTCTCCAAGATGTGATGAATTCTCGGCAGCGGGTACGCATCCGGAACAGAGCGTGCATTTAGCTGCCGGTAGTCAATGCACATCCGGATGTCTCCCGTCTTCTTACCTACCAACACAATAGGCGCACTGTGGGGACTCTTCGAAGGCTCGATGCAGTCGTTTTTCAGAAGTTCATCTACCTGGTCGTCGATGACCTTCTGCATCACCGGGTTCTTCGGATAATATCTCTGTTTGATTGGTCTCTCATCGCGCATGGTGATCACGTGCTCCGCGATGTGTGACACGCCCTTCAAACCATCAAACAACGCTAGCTCGCGTTCCAGGAACTCCCGTGACCGAGGGTCTGTTTCCGCTTCACGGTCGTCTTCCATCTTGCCTGGGTCTGATAAATCTTGGGCGACTGCGAAATGTTCGCTTCTTTTCCCCGAAGGGGAACGAGGACGTTGGGGTGGTACGCCACCCTCAAGTGGCCCTCGTGAAATACCACCTTCCGGTCGTACAATCCTTTGCTGCTCTTCCTCGTCGACCGGTCACATCTCGTTATCCTGAGGCAGCTCCGTTGTCGCCATAAAGGTCACCTCACGACTGCAGACAGCTGGTGGCTCACGGGTGCTCGGGTCTTCCTTTACTTGGTCGGATCTCGGGGCTGGTGAGGGTGGCACCAGCAGCGGCAGGTGGACATGCTGCTCCCCGAACTGTACAGTCGCCGTACAGGCCTTAGTGACGGTGGTACGAGATCCGTCTGTAGGCTTACTCCCACTTGAATGCCCTGTTGTCCCGTTACTGTCAGCTGCCGTGCGACTGCCTCACTGATGAAACTTCGCGTCGCTCCGGTGTCGATAGTAGCCAGAAAGGGTTTCCTTCCATTCTCACTCTGGCTACTATCCGCGCGTTCTCTAGTCGTATGGCTCCGTTTATTTCCGTGGCTGGCTGTTCATCGCTCCTCCTGGTCCAGATTCGAGGGGGGAGACATTCCGTTTCCCGATGGCTGGGTGCAACACTCAATCGTCCTCACGCCTCGTCGTCCACACTGCCAGCAGTGGAGCACTTGTGGGTTTCTGCAATCCCGGTTGAGATGTCCTGGTTGCCCACAGCGTCGACATGCGGTCTGGACGTCTATCAGTGTGTCCGGTCGGGGTCCGTTGCTGGCTCCGGGGGCACTGTCGCGAAACGGGTTGCGATGTCGAGGTGTCGGGGTGGGAACTTCTGGATTTGCTGTGGCTGGCTTATGCACCGAGTGGGGTCTCGTAGGTGCCTTCATCTGCCCTTCTCTCTCACGGACCATCTCATAATGTGTGGCCAACTGGGTAAGTTGGCTCAGGCAACTCACATCATGACGTCGGATGTACAGCTGGTATTCCGGTAGTAAATTCTCGTAGATCCGGTCAAGCTCCCTGTCGTCCGTATACCCGGCACGCTGCATCATAAGCCGCAGCTGTACCATATAGCGCTTGAATGTTTCTCCGTTTCGCTGCAGGTGGGTACGGATCTGATCTTCCAGCCTCTCGAAGTACCGTGGTGGCAGGTAGAAATCCAAGAACTCCCTTTTGAACCTGGTCCAGGTTTCCCCATACATATGACTGACCCTGAACCAACTCTCGGCTTCCCCAGTCAAGAGCTCCGAAATGGCCAGAGGTAAGCGATTCAGCTCGATTTGATGTGCTGCCGCCCTTTCCTCTACACGCTCAATGAAGCTAAGCGGGTCCGTGGTCCCGTCGAAAGTTATGCCCCAGCGGTGAACCTTCTCCGCCAGCATTCCAAATGGGGCTTCTGGTCTGGTGCCTGTGGTGACTTGCGGCGAGCTGTGCCGAAGTCGTGGAAGTGATCGTCCTGCTAATCGTGTCGGGTCGGGTCTGGGGACAGCTCCATCGGTATTAGTCACCACTATCTGGGGTTGGGCTGGGGCTACCGGGTTGGTATCGGAAAGTGAAGGACTCCTTGAGCGTGGTTTCCTTTCCGGATCGGCTAGTGAGCTGTCTCGGTATTTCGCCTCTAGCTCTGAGAAGCGTGCTAGCAAGGTGTCTGGGTGTTCGCTCAGAGATACGAAGCCCGCTACGCGACTGCGTAGCTCAGTCACCGTGCCCTGGGCGTCAAGCCCGAACACGCTGGCCATGAACATGAGTTCGTCCTTCCTGCGGTAGTAAATCCAGCTGACGTTCACCATGATGTTGTATTGTCGGAGAAGTCCCTGTGTATGTGTTTTAACAATGATTTTTGAATATCCTTTGATAGTATCTGTAAAATTTTTATTATTATTATCCTGCTGGAGCATCTGTAGGTTTATAATTATTATCCTGCTAGAGGATCTGTAGATTTTTATTTTTATTATCCTGCTGGAGGATCTGTAGGTTTTAATTATTATTATCCTGCTGGAGGAATTTTTGTGTCGCACGAGATGTGTTCAGTTTGATGACCGGGTCTTGACTGCCTATCCTCATCTCGCGGTCTGCCTTATATAGCAGAACGCAGCTCTGCTCCTTGATGGGCGGTGGCAGCGCTGCGCTTATAAGGCTTTGGCAGCGCTGCCCTTCTTAGGCGTCAGCAACGCTGCCCTTATTGAGCGTCGGCGCATCTGCTCTGTAGCCTTAGCCTGCAAAGACAGCAAAGCCAAGACTTCCGTGGCAAAGGGGGGGGGGGGGGGGGGGGGGGGGGGGTCGGATGCTGGATGTTTAAAGGGGACGTGTAAGGGGCGAAGACACTTAAATTTTGAGGGTTTGACAACAACAGGGCACAAAAATAAGGACACAATCAACAAGGAAAACGTAACATAGTTCTGGTTTAGGGCGACCCTGGACTCCCTAGGTAATATGTGGTGGTGGTTCTTTAAGCCACCATGATGTTATACTCCAGAAGTGTTTGCCAGTGTCCCTGCTCGGGCGCCATCTGTAAGGATGTAATTCTTAGGCCGAGGTCGGCGTCTCAGTCGCGTCCAGGGATTTTACAGAAAATTTGTAAATTGCTGGGACACTGGGGGAGCTGTGCCAGAGTATACCTAGGGGTCGGGGCAATAAGGGAAAGTGTATGGGAAATAGCAGGGGGGGTTGGTGAGCATACCTTACGCACTGTCGCCGATTTGGGAGGCACCTGAAGGAATAGGTTGGTAATCCAGAGTAATACTCGGAGAACCAACCAATCACTCCCCAAATGGCTCTTCGTCGCCGACCAGGGCGTCGGGCGAAGTTCTGTGTTAGTACGAGCGGGTGGTAGTCAACCAGCCAGCTGGTCAGGCCGAGGGTAAGACCCGGAAGCATGCGCACTAACTGCCTAACCCCATCCGCCCGCACCAGTCACCGGCCGCGTCCTTGAGGAGCTCTCGGACGCGTGTGAGAGATACGAGTGAGAAGATTTCGTCACGCATAGAGTAAGACTCGTAATGCGTGCCCATCCTCCACCCGATCTCTCACATCTGCAACGTCTGGGTATTACCCACTTGTCGCTACACCTGACACATACCAAGAGGCAGGCGTCGCAGAATCTAGAGTAAAACTCGGAAGATTCGCTAGCATACCACTCAGGTTTGCCTCATGTGGGCCATTTGGTGAGGCGCACTGAGCCACTACTACCCCACTCGTCACTTCACGTGGGACATACCCAAGAGACAGGCGTCGCAGAATCTAGAGTAAAACTCGGAGGATTCGCTAGCATGCCCTCAGGTTTGCCCCCGCGGGCTATGTGAGTGAGGCTCACTCGCTGAAAAGGGGGGAAAAAGGGGAAAAAAGGGTAACAAATAAAGCACACACAAATTTAGCTACACTAAGATCTTTATTAATTCTATATTACAGACAGCAAGACATATAGGTATTACACATAAGGGGTGGGGATACTATCCTAGGCCGCACCGAATCCAAGCATGGCTGCCTTAGCAACCTTTGGGCCCAGCGCAGATCGCCGTCACTACCCTGTGTATGTGTGTATGTATGCCTGTGTACGGGTGTGTATGTATGTAAGACTGGGTGTGGGTAAGCCTGGGTTTTTTTTGTGTTTTTTTTTTTTGGTCGCCGCCGGGAGGTGAGAATCTTCAAAAGATATTGGCGGTCTACCAATATGCACGACTCATCGACACCGTCGACGCCTACGTACTAAACTCACCCCCCCACACACACCGCATCCCCCGCGGGATCCACCGCAAAGTATTACTTCGCGGGGGGCGGCAGCCTGCTTAGGCTAACAACCTTTCACGTCGCTCTTTCTCACATCGTCTCAGATTAATCTGGATGCCTATTATGAGCTGACGCATACTCTCCCAGTTGTCCTCCGACTCCAGCATGAACTTCAGCAAGTTCTCCGTTGATGGCACTGTTCTTGTTCTTCCAGCGTATCTTCTGCAGCTGTACAGAACGTGCTCCGGGTCCTCATCCTCCCCTTGTCCGCACTGGCACACCGGGCTGTCCTCGTGTTTGAAGCGGTGGAGATACTTCCTGTATCCTCCGTGGCCCGTGAGGAATTGCGTTAGGTGGAAGTCCATTTGTCCAACTCCGCGGCCAAGCCAACCGCTGACATCTGGGATCAGGCGGTGCGTCCATCTACCTCCGCTGACCGCATCCCACCTTCTCTGCCACCTGATCAGGGATTCCTGTCTTGCCTCCTTCTTGGCCTCTGCAGCGGACACGCCCGTGTCTCGCCGTGCTATGCGGATCCTCTTCGTCTCCTCCGCCAGGATGTCCACCGGCACCATCCCAGCCAGCACCAGGGCTGCGTCTTCGGAAACCGTCCTGAACGCAGATATTACGCGTAGCGCCGAAAGCCTGTATGGCGCCGCCAGCCTCTTCTTCATGCCACTATTTGTGGTCACCGCCGATGCCCATATAGGCGCTGCATACAGTAGAATAGAGGAAACTACTTGTGACAGCAGTCGTCTTCTACCTGCTTTCGGTCCTCCAATGTTCGGCAGCATGCCTGCCAGTGCCGCTTGCGTCCTTAGCGCCTTTCCTGTGACATACCTGATGTGAGCTCCAAAGTTCAATCGGTTGTCGACCATGACACCGAGATACTTAATGGCTTCCTTCGACTTCACGAGCGCATTGCCCACTCTGAAGGTAGCGAACTCCAACACCTTCCTGCTCGTAATGAGCACTGCCTCCGTCTTATGGCATGCTAGTTCCAGTCCGGCCTGCTCGAGCCACTCCGCGATCGTGTCGGCTGCCGCGTTAACGGCCGCTTCCACCTGCTCGACCTTTTTGGCCACTACCACAAGCGCTAGGTCGTCTGCGAAACCGATTAGTCTGCACCCATTTGGAAGTTGCAGTCTTAGGACGTCGTCGTACATCAAGTTCCAAAGGTGTGGTCCGAGGACCGATCCTTGTGGAACACCCGCCGTAACGTTGTGCCGCTTCAAGCCATCGTCCGTGTCGTACACGAGCACCCTCTCCGACAGATAACTGCTGATTATTCGTAGGAGGTAGTCCGGAACTCATATTCGAGCGAGCACATCCTGAATCCGTGACCATCTGGCCGTGTTGAACGCGTTTCTTATGTCCAACGTTACCACCGCACAGTACTCCTTCGTCCCCATCGCCATCTTGCTCCTGCGATTGCCTTTGAAGCTATATCCACCACCATCTCTATTGCGTCCACCGTTGACCTGGCTTTTCGGAAGCCAAACTGGTGCTCCGAAAGTGCTCCATTCTCCTCGCCTACTTTCAGCAAGCGACCGTAGATTATCCTCCCGAATACTTTACCCACCGTGCTCAGCAGGCATATTGGGCGGTATCCTGAGGGTTCTTCCACGGGCTTCGTCCCCTTGGGCAGCAGTACAAGGCGCTGCCGTTTCCATTGCTTTGGAAACACTCCCTCCAGCAAGCACTCGTTGTAAATCTCTGCCATGATGTCCGGTCTTACCAGCGAGATCCTCTTCAGGACACTGTTGGGGACGCCGTCGGGGCCCGGTGCCTTCCTGTCGCCAAACTGGCCCGCTGCCAAGATCACTTCCTCCGGTCGTACAGGTTCAGGCAGACCAACGTGATGCCCCTGCTCTTGCACACGACTCACCGGATCGTGAGGGAATGATGCCTCCACGATAGTGCCCAGCAGTCTTGGGCATGTCACGCGCAGCGTGGTCTGACCTCTCAACCTCCTAGTCACCACTTTGTAGGCCGTACCCCACGGGTCAACCTCCGCCTCGTCGCAAATTTTCCGGAAGCACTCCATCTAACTGGCTTTGATGCTCTGTTTAAGCGCACGTTTCGCCACTTGGATCGTTGGTCCGGGTGTCCTCTGGCCCGTTGGGATCGCCTTCTCGTTCGCAGACACTCTTTCCTCAGTATTCTTATCTCCTCAGTCCACCAGTAGCAGGGTGCTCCTCTTCTGCTTGGTTTCTTCTTGGCATGGAGCAGTCACATGCTTCGTCTACGAGATTGGAGAGCTTGTCCGCCTTGCTCTCCCCGGTGCGGGTGAGCAATTAGCGTTCCGTACGAACTCCGCTAACGTTTCTTCATCCAGGTTGCTGTCCTTCCATTTTGGGCCTGTCAGTTTCGGTGGCTGCCTCTTCACGCCTCCAATCCTGTAGTGAATCGCATGGTGATCACTATGCGTGAATTCACTACCCACCCTCCACTTCGTTTTTCTACAGAGAGAACTGCTGAGGTACGTTAAATCAATAATGATCCACCTCCAGCCCTGTGATATGTCTCCGTGCACCCATCGTTGGCCAAGACTACGTCCAGCAGTGCTAGGGACTCCACCAAGAAGGCTCCTCTGGCATTCGTCAGCCTACTTCCCCACTCATGCGCCCATGCGTTGAAGTCGCCCGCTAAGACCAGGGGGGTCCTTCCGCGTGCCTCCTCCACCAGGCTTGCTACCATGCTCTGGAAGCGACCAAGATCCCAGCTCGGTGGTGCGTAGCAACTGTAAAGGTGATGCCTTTGAGCTTTGTCCGCACAAATCCCTCACTCCTCCCATTCACGTCCTGTGGTTGTGACTCTACTGTCCATATAGCTGCTTTCCCGCATTTGCTGATGCCATCCGTTCCTGAGATCCTCCTATACGGCTCGCAAATCAATGCGACATCCGTATGCAAATCCCTCGCCGTTTGTCTCAGTAGTGCCTGAGCCGCCTCGCAGTGGTTAAGATTTAGTTGAACACAATTCATTTTGGCTGTTGAAGAGCCTTCCTGAATAGTGGACAACGCCCACTTCCCGCCACGTGCCTCCACTCATTGTTCATATCTTTGCAGAACATGCACTGAGGGTCGCTCCGACAATCCTTGGCTATGTGGCCCTCCTGACCACACCTCCTGCACATCTTTGATCTATCAATCTCGCTGCTGCAGTTGCGGGCCATATGTCCAAATTCTAGGCATCTGAAGCACTTGACCACCGCGACGCGCTCTTTCAGCCTGCACCTCACCCAGCCGACTTTCAGCAATCCCTTTTCTAGCGCCTTGCGTGCGCTCTCGGCTGGCATCCTGATCGTTGCAGCTTGGGTCTCCCCATAAACACTCCTCAGGTAGATATCCCTTACCTCCACCTCAATCATCAGCTGGTTCTTCAACGCCATGCATATCTCTTCCTTGGTGGTGCTCTCGTCCAAGTCGCGGCACTCGATTTCCACCCGATGCGAAAGGGTGTGGACCTCCACCTGTTCTCCCAGTGTCTCTTCAACCAGGCTCTTATAGTTGTCAGCTTTGGTGAGCTGCAAGAGAAACTCCCCCTTTTGAGTCCTCCTTATTCTTGACACTGCGTCTCCTAAGCCCTGCAGCTTTTCATCCGCCTTAATTTTCCGTAGAATGTCCACATAGCTGGCTTCTGCCTTCGTCTTGATGACTATTGCATCCGGCCTTATCTTCTCCGTCAGTTCTTCTTATTTTGGGCGGCTTGCGCTTTGATCTCACCTTCTTCCATGCAGCCTCTTTCCTCACAGGCATACCATGTGCTGGTGTGGCCTCCTCGGGGTTGGTTACCACTATGGCAGATGGGGTCTCCTCGATTCCTGCATCATTCCCTTCCCTTCTCTTCTTACTGCCTGGTGTGCCAGCTCCCGGCCCTTGTCTCCGCTTTGCTTCCACCGTCATCTTGAAAAGTGGTGATGTTTGCGAGGACTGGTTCGCTCTTATCACCGCCTTAGCTGCGTCGTCGTGCATCTTGATGGCCACCAGCTCGAAGAGCGCCCTGATGTTCTCTATCGCATCTCTCATAGGCTGGTGGATCGATCGCCGCTTTCCCTCCTCCATCATCTCCACGAGCTTGTTTATCTCTTTTCCGAGGTCCAGCAGTGGGCCGCTACTCGACTGCTTCATGGGTTTCTCCGTACCCTTCGCATGTGCAGCCGCTTCTGCTTGTAGCCCTCCTTCGGCCGTTGGTCTAAGCACCGGTGACCTAAGCAGCTTACTGCTCCTCCTAAACGTTTGGCTCTCTGTCCCGTTGTTCTCCTCCGCCATACCATCATCATGGGTATCATGGGTAAGCCTGGGTGTGTGTGCCTGTGTGTGCGTAAGCCTGGGGGTGCGTGTGTGCCTGTGTGTGTACGTGAGCATGGGTGTGCGTGTGTGTGTGCGTATGTTAGCCTGGGTGTGTTTGTATGCCTGGGTGTGTGTGGGGTGTCTGTGTGTGTGCCTGGGGTATGCTGGTGTCAATGCCGTGGTGTGTGGGGTGTGTGCTGGGGTACGCTGGTGTCGATGCCGTGGTGGCGGGGTGTGTGCCTGGTGTACGCTGGTGGCGATGCCGGTGGGTGTGCGTGTTTTATTAAACGCTTGCTGCCACTCTTTTCAAATCACCACTTTGCTATCCTCGCTAGCCGTCGTGGTGGTTGCCTCTGCTGCTGTCGTCGCTGCCGGGTGATGCCACCGATCGTGGCCGTTGTTGCCTTTTTTTGTTGTGGTGGCGGTCGCCTGTTGCTGTAGTCGCTGCTGGTTTTCCTCCCTGCGCTTGCGCAGATGTGCGCGGAACATGCATGGTACGCACAACACAAGGTAACATATATGACGTCACGGACGGAAGACATAAATGTGCGGTAGTTTTCTGCTACCTCACAAGTTATACGTATTTGCAGGGGATATAAAGTGGAAGTGCAGAATGGTACGTGTGGCCCGCCCACCGCTTTGAGACGCCGTTGACTGGATGCTGGTGAATACCGTGACAGTTTACGACGTTTTCATAGCGGCGCACGCCTGTTTCCGAACTTGGTGCCTCCTTGGTCAATACCGGGGGCATTCGAGCCGGAACAAGCGGGGGTAACCATACTGCCAGAAGGCAATTTTCTAATCACCGGACCACCGGTGTTTGATCTAAATGCCCCTTTCATAATCTTCTGAGCGCGGTGTCTCATTTCCACCCCTTCCAAGTCCCAGCAATCTTACAAATTTCTTGTAGGGTAGCCCTGGAGAGGCTGAGCTGCCTCAGCCATAGAAACGCTACCTTACAATCCATTTCATATGCTGCGCGGAATAATGTAAAGCTATTATTCCGCTTTTAAGAACAGCTGATTTTGGAATCCACAATTGTTCCACTATCGGAGCTATCGATTAACTTTGGATAGTTGCTGAGAATTTAATAACAGAACACAGACAAGAAAGTTTCTGACAACTGTTTTTTTTATATAGAGTTGAACGTAAAAATTCCCTTTCGCAGCTTCTGGGAATGGGCCTGTAGACCGAAAATCATTCCGAAAAATTTTAGAATCTAAGTGTAAATTATGCGTTTTAAATTTCTTTACTGAGTGTATATATCGCAGTCGGTTGCGTCCGACTGCAACATTTCCTTTATTTGAGAATGTACTGTTTTTTCTTTTTTTTTTTTGAGTAAACATTCTTCACTTACATGTACATGTAATTGTGAATAAAAATATATTTTTATTAGGCAAAGCAGAAACCTTTGAGATTTTTAATTTTTATTTTTTCGAAAAACATTAAATCAGTTGGCTGACTCTTATCACTTCGAAAATATATTCATTACATATTTTTACGGTTCACAAATTAGATCTCTCGACTTTTATATATACGTTTTTAAAATGCACCAACACCAAATAGCACAGTATCATCAAAATTTGTAAACGGACGCAGCCAAAGCGCCAACAGTTCTAAACGAATTACATCCTCACAACGAACGCCTCAAGAACCAATACCAGTACAAAGAGCCTCAAGCAATACAGTACCAAAATCGAACACAAAGGATGCCAGACCTTAGCGAGTTTTTCACAATGTTTCAAAACGGGTATACAATAAATGAATATCGAACAAATTTGATTACCACCTGTCGAAGAAGGAAGCTAGCGTCTTTAAGGATTCACCCATCCCGATGAAAACGGTGCCGGAAGAGGAACTGAAGTTGATTAGAGAAGGCAAACGTGTGGCATATCTGGAATCAAGATACGAGCACCCACCGGATACTAAGTATTATTACCCGGAAGCCACAAACTGGCGTATTGGCTGGTTCCACCGTAGAGACATGTCTACCTAAATTTTTAGTTTTACACTCATAACGCGGTACAAACCTATTTGAAAACGAAATATTTATAATTGGTACAAACGTGTTTTAGCACAACCTAAATTTAATATTAGTATCTAAAAAGTTTAAGAAATTAAATTTGTATGCTTTAAATGAAGAAGTAAGAAGACTCTTAACGGGAGAGCTCAACTAGAAGACACCCTGAACCCAGTTGCAATAAATAAATTAAATATATTTAAAACTTTGGTATTCTGACTTATCTTCAATAAATTAAGTTTGATATCTCCGGTGTTTCTCAACCGATTTGGACGAAATTTTCAGAAAAGTTCTATTTTTACCCATTACTTCAACCCTCGTTTTTTTGATTTTCCAAATTCGATATTTTTTGTTAACGATTTCATGTGTATATCGGAAGCGAGAATAGTTATCGATAATTTGAAACAAACATGTTCTGCTTATGGTATAGGCGAACTTATATCCAAAAACTGAAGTCTCTAGCTCTTGTAGTCTCTCAGATCCACGCGTTCATACAGACGGACAGACGGACGGACAGACGGACATGGCTATATTGTCTCGGCTGTTGATGCTGATCCAGAATATACATACTTCATGGGGTCAGAGATGTTTCCTTCTGCCTGTTACATACTTTAGCGCAAAGCCATTCTACCCTTATTTACCCATTTTATGGGTTAAGGGTATTAAACTTTATTTGAATCTAAGCAACTGCTCGAACTTTTATAAATGTTTCTCTTGCTGAACCAAATGGAAAAATGAAGTACACTCAGAAAAAAGCCAAAGTGTGTCCGATCATCCGGGATATGTGTAAACTTCTAGAAACTTATTTATTTTTAACTTGGTTGCAAGTACCAATGCTTTGACATTTTATTAAAATTGAAAATATCATATTTGCCAACATTGGAGTTAAGGAATACTTATTTTGGTTTGTTTATTGCAAAAGGTTAGCAACCCATTATACTCTATTGTAACTTAATTTAATAATTGCTGCGCGGAGATATGTCGTTAAAAAAGTCATATCTCCCGCGCTCATATTAGTTTTATTTGCTTCTAGCAAAACAAAAGAATGAAAACCAATGGAAACATGCACCAGAGCTATCATAATGTTTTGAGCAAAAAATGATAGATAGGCACACAATAGAGCAATTTACCTATAAATTTAGTCACACTGATATCAGTTGACTCATACAGAAATAAGCCTTATTTTGATAATCCTAAGTCAGATCTAGCGGGGAAAAATGGCAGCACTGAATTGAACAATCAGCATGTTACTTTCGTTAGCTGACGAGTAGCAAGACTTCTTCTTGTACTAAAATTGTATGTGTGTGTCATCAGTGTTGAGCACTTGCATAAGCTAGATTCTAGGAAGAAAAAAAGCTAGAATAAGCTTATAATAGGCTTTTATTAATGTGTTAGCACATGTACGCGCGGTAGCGTGACTATGAAAAGTCACACACTATCAAACTTGTCTGCTGTAACTCACATGCATAGGTCGCTGCAGTAACTCGCTGCTGTGACTCACACAGATAGGCAGTCATTAAAATAGTATCTGGTTGTTTTACAGCAATTGTCTCTGCTTGCAAACGAATATGATTGATGATGAGTTTTGGTGTTCAGCAAAGAAAAGTGGTCATAAAGGATGAACGCTGTCTGCTGCTTTGAATTCACTTTGTTTTGTTTGTGCTCTGAATTCGCTATGTTTTGTTTGTGCTTAGTTGAAGATATGCACACAACAGCCACAAAGTAAAATACTTTTACGTGCAAGCTTATTTATTCTGGGTTTATGGCTTGCAATTATTAATGTATATAGTTATAGTAGTAGGGAACTGCCGGTTCTACGCCAAAAGGATGCCGACAATATATGACCCCATTACATTTTATGGGTACCCCCAAAGAAAAATTAATTAACAAACGCTGTCTGTTGCTTTGAATTCGCTTTGCTTTGGTTGTGCTTTGAATCGGCTTTGTTTTGTTTGTGCTTAGCTGCAGAGATGCAGCCGACTGAGACAGTTGAGTTACGCGGTTCTGCTGCTTATGTTATGCACACAATCAGCCACAAACTTAAATACTATTACGTGCAAGCTCATATATTCTGGCTTTCTGTTTGGCAATTATTAATATATTTATTTATAGTATTAGGGAACGGCCGGTTCTACGCCAAAAGGATGCCGACAATATCTGACCCCATTATATTGAATGACCCTTTTTTTTATCCTATTTTTGACTCCCTACAATATTATAATTTATGACCTTTTTCCAATGATCCTGTCGTGGAGAACAAGGAATTGACATTCCTAGTGCACAATTTAATCAACAGAATCTGTTTGAATCAGTGCTCATCGGAGTCATGTGGGACGTCGGAGTCAGCAGCCACCATCACAGGTGGCATTCTTAAGGACAACAACAACAAGATTTTTTTAGAATCAGTGATTAAAGGAACAGATAAGCAATAATTAATGAATGTTTATGGTCATGAGTAGCAGTGTGCAAAGGAAGAAATGATAGAGAATAGAGAAAAGCGAGCGCTTGTTCGCTGTACGTTGCATTGTTGTGGTCAACAGCAACAACAACAACAACCTTCTGGAGGGTTCTGTGATCAAGGGATGGGAATTTTTATACACAGTAACAGCAGCAAGATCAACACATTGTTTTTAAACAAGAGTATTGATACTTGTATGGGTCTGTTTAACTTTATTTTTCTGTAACTATGTATCTATTAATGCTACATATATCTGTCCTTCAATGTTAATTTCCATTAATGGTCGGCATTACGAGGCTGCTTCGTAAAAAATAAAAAACAGAATTGCTTACCTCTGCCACTTCGTAATAGTCTCACTGATTCTGGTCGTTTTGCTTGTTTGTGTTAGTGTCGTTTTCATGGTAATTCTTGTCATACGATTGTGGTATGTGTTGTTACTATTTCGTTCTGCTTCTACATTGTCTACTTCCATAGGTTCTGGGTTTCCAGACCTATATTTTCTTGTTTGTTGTGAGTTCGTTTGTTTATTATTCTGGTAGTTCCTACTCTGTCCCGAGTTGTTACTTATTATATTCTGTATTGTCCAGAGTTGCTGTTTTTATAAATCTGTTGTTGGTTCCTATTATTTTGGTTTAAATTATGATTTCCGTTAAGATGGTGGTTGACTTGTTGATCATATTGTTGGTTCGCATTTTTATTTTGATAATTGTTTTTATGATTTTGCTGTTGGGCGTTTGGGTTATACTTATTATTGTTATAAATCTCTTGGTTTCTATTGTATGATCCTGTTTCCGTATTATTTCTGTTAGGTTTTGGTTTTTTATATTTAAACCTGATATAACTATTTTCGTACCTACGTAACATCATTGTTATTAATATTCTGTTTAGATCCTTTTCTTCGTGTATTTATACTCGATATCGAAGGTAAAGAGTATATGTATTGGCTTTGTGCAATGTCCGTCATGGTGTCTGTCCGTCTTTCCGTCTGTCCGTCCGTATGGTTACAAGTTTTTTCCACACCCTTCAAGCTAGAGACTTGAAATTCTTTGCAATTCTCTTTATCTATGGGATAGTAAATTAAAGGAGCTCTACGTTGTATAGGGGCTGGCACATCGATAAATCCGATAGCTCAAAACCGATAAATCCTCATATTTCGCACATCCTTGCAGCTAGAACTACCAAATTTGGTAAGAAGATGGCTTCTAGCAACCTCCAAAAAAATTTTTTTTTTACTTGTGACGCGACAGTACGTCTTTTTTTTTCAAGCTCCGCGATACAAATATTTTATAAAGCAATACACCGGCATTATTTTTGTTATAACTTAATAAATTGGAAAAAAAACTTACGGACACTGCATTCGTTTAAAACTTCTACTCTATTTAATAAATAAACGATCACTTTTGCGAAAAAAACCGCGCGCACACAGTAAACAACAACACTTCTGGGAAGCTGAGAGCTATTCTTGCTCTCCACAAAGCATACGAAAACTACTCTGCTCGCAGCACGACAACACTTTTCCCTACTGCTTTTTCTTTATTTGCACAATAATGGCACCTGTTCCAAAACGTTTGCGCGAAAACTCCACTGGTGATCTGAAGGCTGGAAAGGGGACCGACTACAACTCGCTCGTCCAGCTGATTAACCAACGCTTTGATGAACAGGCTGAATTAATATCAAGCCGTATGAGAGAGTCGGAGGAACACCTGCTCTGCATACTAAATGAGAAGCTGGATGGCATGCACGGTGAGCTTCACAGCATTATGCAGCGGGTGCAAAATCTGGAGCAAGCTGCGGAGGGTACTCGAGCACTACACGTGCAAGTTGCGGCGCTTGAAGACAAGCTCAATGCGCAAGCCAATGCATCCATCGCCAAAGATGTTCGGCTACATGGTGTGCCCCTCGTAGAGGGTGAGCAGCTGCGGTCTATTTTCAACGCATTAGCATTCTCCCTTGGGGTCACCCCGGCACCGAGACTTAATGAGATCTTTAGGATCAGGCGATCTGGCAGAGCAAGTTCGGTAGTCGACCCGGAAATTGTTGTAAAGTTTGATAGCACGCACGACAAAATAAAAATAATGCGAGCGGCAGCAGAATACCGGCGAAACAACAACACGCAACTAAACGTGCACATGCTGGGCTTTGAAGCACATGGCAATGTACCAATTTACCTTAATGAGCAATTAAGGAAAGAGAACTATGAGATCTTCAAATGAAGAGGCAAAAGCTGCTGACAGCTGTGTTCTGTCGCCAGGGCATCGTCCACGTCAGACAGAGCGAGAAGGGAGATGTAGTCAGACTAGACAACCCGCAAAAGCTCGTGCCCTTACAAAGCTCATCTGCAGTCGCCACGTCAACACAACCGACCAATCAGGCGGAGCTTTTTCGCTCTTAAGTTATGCGCTTTAATATTGTCAAAACGTATGTTAATTCATGTTTTAAGTAATTTCTCTTTCTTTCATATTTTAAGTAATTTCTCTCGTTTTACAATTTCGAATCTTTTAATAGATAGCTCTCATCTCTTATATTTGAATGCGTCTGATGTCCAGCTGATTTTTATTGTTGTCGTTATTATTATTATTATTTCATATTTAGCGTTAGGTTACATACAATTTTTTGATGTGCTTCTGTTAGGTTTTTAAATCAAGCTTTTTAGATGTCCGCATCTTTAATAACATCCAAGTCGAGCACCCATGCCATGGTTAGAGTTCTTTGTAAGCAAAACAGCGGTTTAAACATTTGCCATATTAATGCTCAGAGTCTGGTTAAGAAGATGGATGAGTTTCGTTATATTTTTTGAATTCTAATGTTGATGTTGTCTGTGTCTCTGAAACATGGTTTTTCCCAGAATTAAGTGACTTGTCTATTATTTGTGATGGCTTTAATGTTTTTCGTTCTGATCGTGTAAGTCATGCAGGTGGTGTAGCAGTGTATGTAGTAAAGAGAATTAAGTGTAAAGTTGTTCTAAGTCATCCCCTTGACAGCCCAATTGAATATTTGTTTTTAGAATTAATTAGTCTTAATAAAAATATTAAGACGCTTCTAGGATGTGTGTATAGGGCACATAACCACATTGGTTACTCTGACATGATTGATACGATAGCAAACTTATCACTGAAATTCACTGATATTATTATAAATGGCGACCTAAACAGCAATATGCTTCAGAACCAAGATTTATCAGCAGAATTTAATGCACTGGGTCTTGAACTTGTAAATGAATCTACACCGACTCATTTCTCTCAAACCACAAATACTTTACTTGATGTTATCTTTGTAAACAAAACAAACAGAGTAATGTTGTATGACCAAATATCAGTACCTGAGTTTTCCAAACATGACCTAATTTTTCTTTCTTATGACACTCAACTTGACTCTAATAATCAAATTATTCAATACAGGGACTTTAAAAATGTAGATAAAAGTATGTTGTTCAGTGACTGTAATAATTGTGATTGGAATAGTCTATACTTCCTTCCGTCTGTTGACACCCAGTTAGGATTGTTACACACTAATATTGAATATTTGTACAATAAGCATGTACCGCTTAGGACCTTAGTTATTAAGACGAAGCTAAATCCATGGTTAGCAGTGATATAACAAGTGCAATAAAACACCGGGACAAGCTTTACGAGAGGTGGAAACGTTATAAGACTGACCAAATATTCCAACTTTTTAGACTGCTAGGCGTAATGTAAATGACTTGATCAGTAGTGCTAAGCGTAGACATTATGGTTTAAAGTTTGACAATATAAATTCCACGAAAAAATTATGGAAGGAGTTGAAGAACGTTGGAATTGGAAAGGCAAAATCTGTGATAAATGATGACTTGGATGTAAATGTTCTTAATGGTAGTTTTGTAAATGTCAATGTTCGTCCAGCAACATGTAATCCGTACATAAACTCTGTGTCGTTTAATAATTGTACTAGCTGTTTTAACTTTGTTAGTGTAAGTCAATGTGATGTTCTTGAGTCAATCTTTAAATTAAGTCAAATGCGTGTGGATTAGATGATATTAACCCAAAGTTTGTAAAAATAATACTTCCACTAATTTTAGGTCATATAACGCACATTCTAAATTATGCAATCACCACGTCCACATTTCCTGAGATGTGGAAAATCGCTAAGATTACGCCCATCCCAAAAGGCAAAGCAACAAGCAATCTGGGTTTAGGAAAAAGAAAAGTTGTGTAACTGCAATTTTAAAAATTGTTGAGGATATAAGAAGTCATATGGACAATAGTGAAGTTACTCTATTAACACTTCTTGACTTTAGTAGGGCTTTTGACACGGTTAACCACGAAATTTTGACAACGAAGTTAAGCAGGCTTTATAACTTCTCCACAACTGCAGTTAAGTTAATGGACTCATATTTAAGAAATAGAAAACAGGCTGTAGTTGTTCAGGATTCTACCTCCGACCTTGTGGTAACAACACGTGGTGTTCCACAGGGATCAATTCTAGGTTCTCTACTTTTTACAATTTATGTTAATGATCTCCCAAGTGTTCTGTCCATGTGTGAAGCCCATATGTACGCTGATGATGTCCAATTATATGTAAGTCGTCCTACTAGTCAGATTAACCAATATATCATGCTATGTAATAATGATCTGTTACGTGTATGTAAATGGGCAAGTAGTAATGGCCTTCGTTTGAACCCGTCAAAGTGTAAATGTATCATAATGTATAAGAAAAAACTAAATGTTGACAATTTAAGTAAACTCTGTGTTGATAATGTAGATATTGCGTATGTGGAAAAGGCTGATAATCTAGGAATAACATTTAACAATACACTAACATGGAAAGACCAGGTCAATAAAGCTGTGGGTAAGACATATGGTGTTCTCCGGCAGCTTGTGCTAACACAGCCCTGGCTTGTCCCAGAATTAAACTTGCATCCTCCGACAGGCACTTCTTTATATGGGTTGCTCGACTTTGGAATCAGTTGCCACTTGAGATTAAGACTATTAGAAGCACATCAAGTTTTCGAATCAGGCTAAAAAGACATTTACAACAACATAGCTAATGATGTTGATTTTTCATCATTAGTAATAAAAATAAAAATAATAATGGTGATAACGATAACAATAACATTGTGAGTGAGGTTGCAGAGAGTAATGCCCATAATTATAGACAATTTTTTATTTCCATTTTAATGTTTAGTACATAAGAAGTATTATTATTATTATAATCTTTGTATTAATCATATTTATAATTTCTGTTTAAATTTTTATATGATTATTTAAATGTGACTAGTGCACTAATTTATAAGTACTCCCACTTGTAGCACTAGGAATAAAATTCAATAAAATTCAAAAATTCAAAAAAACAAACTTGTAGCTAGAGTCACCAAATTTGGTATGAAGATAGCAGTATAGATGGCAGTATAGCTGGGCGTGGCATCCAAATTTTCATGCAGATCTATGTGGAATGTCAATTGCTCCCTTCATACCATAATTGGTGACTCTAGCTCGAAGTTTATAAAAGTGGAAAAATTGGGGGAGGCTGGGGGGTTATGTGTAGGCATGGCACCCAAATTTTTGATGCAGATCTTTGTGGGATGTCAATTGCTATCTTAATACCAAATTTGGTGTTTTTAGCTCAAAGTTTGTAAATGGTGGGAAAGGGGGGCGTAATAAGGGGGCGTGGCTCCAAAACTTTGATGCCGATTTTTCGGGGTCGTTGCCAGCTATCTTCCTACCAAATTTGGTAGCTCTAGCCTCACAACTCTAGAAGATACACGCATTTACGTTTTTGACGAAGCGTTGGGGAGGATAGGGGCGGGTAGGGCAGTATTGGTGGGCGTGGCATCCAAACTTTTTCTGTAGGGTCATCATCACATATCTTGGCACCAAACTTGGTGGCTCTAGCTAAAAAGCTGTGGGAGATATAGCTATTTCTGATTTCCAAATGCGGGGGGCTGGGGTGGATGGGTGGGCGTGGCTCCAAAATTCTTTATGTAGTTTTTTGGGGGTTGATAGTAGCTATCTTCTTACCCAATTTGGTAGTTCTAGCTGTAAGGATGTTCGAAATATGTGGATTTATCGGTTTTGGGTGTGGAAAAAAATGCGTTCATACAGACGGACAGACACAATGACGGACATTGCACAAACTCAATATACTCTTTACCTTCGGTATCGAGTATAATGATATTAAACTTTTTGCCTGGGGCGCACGGGTACACACAGTAGCATCATTGCGTTTTAATTATGCAAAGCAGAAACCTTTGAGATTTTTAATTTTTATTTTTTTCGAAAAACATTAAATCAGTTGGCTGACTTTTATCACTTCGAAAATATATTATTACATATTTTTACGGTTCACAAATTAGATCTCTCGACTTTTATATATACGTTTTTAAAATGGCACCAACACCAAATAGCGCAGTATCTTCAAAATTTGTAAACGGACGCAGCCAAAGCGCCAACAATTCCAATCGAATTACATCCTCACAACGAACGCCTCAAGAATCAATACCAGTACAAAGAGCCTCATGCAATACAGTACCAAAATCGAACACAAAGGACGCCAGACCTTCGCGAGTTTTTCACAATGTTTCAAAACGGGTTTACAATAAATGTATATCGAACAAATTTGATTACCACCTGTCGAAGAAGGAAGCTAGCGTCTTTAAGGATTCACCCATCCCGATGAAAACGGTGCCGGAAGAGGAACTGAAGTTGATTAGAGAAGGCAAACGTGTGGCATATCTGGAATCAAGATACGAGCACCCACCGGATACTAAGTATTATTACCCGGAAGCCACAAACTGGCGTATTGTCTGGTTCCACCGTAGAGACATGTCTACCTAAATTTTTAGTTTTACACTCATAACGCGGTACAAACCTATTTGAAAACGAAATATTTATAATTGGTACAAACTTTTTTAGCACAACCTAAATTTAATGTTAGTATCTAAAAAATTTAAGATATTAAATTTGTATGCTGAAAATGAAAAACTTTATTTGAATTTTAGCAACTGCTCGAACTTTTATAAATGTTTTCTCTTGCTGAACCAAATGGAAAAATGAAGTACACTCAGAAAAAAGCCAAAGTGTGTCCGATCATCCGGGATATGTGTAAACTTCTAGAAACTTATTTATTTTTTACTTGGTTGCAAGTACCAATGCTTTCACATTTTATTAAAATTGAAAATATCATATATGCCAACATAGGAGTTAAAAAAGTTGTTTAGTGCAAAAGGTTAGAATTGGCAACCCATTATACTCTATTGTAACTTAATGCAATAATTGCTGCGCGGAGATTTGTCGTTTCAAAACGTCATATCTCCAGCGCTCATATTAAGAGATTCGTGGCTCGACCGTCTCAGTCGGCTGCTTCAAGCAAAACAAAAAGAATGCAAACCAATGGAAACATGTACCAGAGCTTTCATAATGTTTGAGCAAAAAATGCTAGATAGCACTGAGTTGAACATACAGCGTTTTATGTTCGTTAGCTGACGAGTACCAAGACTTCTTCTTGTACGAAAATTGTGTGTTTCATCAGTGTTGCCAAGTGTTGATCACTTGCATAAGCTAGATTCTAGGAAAAAATAAGCTAGAATTAGCTGATGATAGGTTTTTATTAATGTGTTAACACCTATACGCGCGGTAGCGTGACTATTAAAAGTCACACACTGTTGAGATACTGATTTATTCATACAAATCCTAGGCCTTATATACTAACAGTTTATCTTAATTTAGGCGTCCTGTGGTACATTGTCACCATCAGACGGTCATTATCTAGTTTATTGAGGCTACATTTTTAAGGTGAACAATACTATACTTCGGTTCACTTTACAATCTTAGCGACCATATGTGCAGTAATTATCTCTAGTGAAAATTTAAAAGCTGAATCTCCAAGAATTAGCACTAAAACCACCACGCCATTCATCTCCTTTGCATTATTTTGCATTAAGTCCGTATTTCCTAGCTTCGTTTTTAGGCTGGAGGTTTCGAAGATTCTGGAATCATGGCATCTTCCAGGACTGCTAACGCTAATAAAGATGAATCTATAACTGTTCACAAAAACAATTCTTGTAACATTTCAGATTTTAAATATGATATGAATATAATCTTACCGGTAGTCTACTAAGGCGAATAGCACGGTGGAGTACCAGCCCTTGTAGTTGCGGAAGTCCACGGCATGCTCAGACTTCGGTCGCACTTCAATGTGGCCGCCATCTTTGGGTGATATTCAATTAATTTTTTTTATAATAACATTTACAAATATCTTACCCATGGCCCAAAGCACTGTGGAAATCTGAGGGCTTCAAAGCCTTTAACGGACTCTTCAATCTTATCCTGCGTTAGAAAGTTGGCTGGTAGATAGTCATCTGCAAGTTTGCCAATTACTTCACGACAGAACTCGAATATTTTACGCATACAAATACTTTGGTCACACCAAAGAGTCTTCCTATAAGGCGATACTCTGCTGATGAGCCTAGTGTATACAGCGCTATTGCAATCCTCTACAGGGACTGCAGCACGCAAAGAAGTATTCTTTTTCTCATACCCGAGAGCCGTCTAACGAGGATATTAAAAGCTTCCCTTTCCAAGCGAAAGCTTTCTTTGAAAAATGCGTCAGAATTATTTGGCACATCACTCTCCCAAAACATCCATACCGTGGCTTGAATAATATCATTAATATAATAATGTAGTTTACAATGCTTAGGTTGAATCAACTGTTTTTATCTTACAAGTGTCCAAATGTCTCGACTGCATGAAACCCTTAGCAAACCTAATGTTGCCGAAGAGGTCCCTGCCATATTCATTGCTCTCATCATCATTACGTTGTTTTGCTCCATCGCCGACAAAATCATGCATATTTTGTTATTATCCATTACTTGTACTTTACGTTACTTTACTTTTTTGATTTGTTTTATTAAATTTTCGACTTTAACAAACAGCTGTTGACGCTTAACGTATTAACTCACTTTTGAGCCAATGTAAACACAAATTCTGAGTTATTGCGTCGATGACGATATCGATAGCAAACTCACTGTAGTGTAAACATAGCATTAATATAGATATATATATATATATATATATCGAAGAACTATCGTTTTGTTCAGCCAGTTGTGGCTGATCAGGATTTGTTTCTGCCATTTTTATTATTATTGCAAACTAATTAAGTGGAGCGAGTCTCAGCGTGCGTGTTGAGTGTTTCACTATTGTAATTTTACTGAGCTTGTACGTCAGTTCTCTCCTTCTTCAAAGTCGACAAGACCGTTATAGACATCTCTTTCCCTCAACCTAACACTGAGCCACACAGCAAATGCTGTCGTCCCACCATATTAGTGCTGTCCAACACCAAAACCATCTCGTCTTTTGTAGCACTGATCAATTCGCCTCAAAAGTTGAGCGCCATCCAGGTACCACCACGTAGCATCGACATTCAACTTTTCAACACACCAGTGCCACACTGGACTCACATCCCACTAGTGCCACACTAGTCTCCACGGTCTTTTTCACCCGTGTTATTCTCCACTAGTGCCACACTAGTCTCCACGGTCTTTTTCACCCGTGTTATTCTCCGCTAGTGCCACACTAGCCTCCACGGTCTTTTTCACCCGTTTCACCAATGCCATATTGGTCATCACAGTCTTCAACTGTTTCTTCACATGAACTCAATTCATCTCCGTCGATATCCAGCTCGCTTGGTACCTGCCCTTCTGGCATTCGTCTCAATCTCTCATGCGGATACTTGTACTGCCTCTTACTCGTCATAGACTTCAATTTGTATCGGTCACCGTCCAAAACTTCTGTCACCACAAAAGGTCCACGGAACTTTGGATCTAACTTAGTCTGTTGCCGTTCGCTATTTTTGAGTAAGACATAATCTCCCAAACGAAACTTGACCACTTTTGCTTTTCCCTTGTCAAATCTCAACTTATCATACTCTGCAGCAATTTTCATGTTCTTAACAGCTTCTGCTCTCTCTTTATCTAAATCAACCTCGTTCTCATTGCCACATTTAGGAACCAGACCCAACGATCGTGAACACTTGCCTATAAATAGCTCCAGAGGACTTGATTTCGTAACGCGATTAACTGTACAATTCAATGATAACTACACTTCGCCCAAAGCGTCCTGCCATGACCGATCACTAGATTCAACTACCGTCAACAGATTTTTTAGAGTACTCATCACCCTTTCAACTTGTCCATTGGCGCGACTAGCTCCTGTTGCTATTAAGTGAAGCTGTACTTTCTGAGAAGAAAATAACTCGACAAACTTCGCACCCGTAAAACATCTGCCCTGATCGGCCACTAAACGAGTAGGCACTCCAAATAAGGCAATTGAAGATTTTAAAGCTTCAATACAACTGCCAGCATCAAGCTTAAAAGTATGATACAAGTGAACATATTTAGTAAAGCCATCAATCTGTACTATTATGTACTCCTTACGATCATTTTTGCCACTGAGGTTTCCAATAATATCAATGCGCAATGTATGCCACGGAATACTGACTTTGGGGATTGGATATAATTCGGCTTGAAATTTTCCCGACACTGATTTCGTCACTCTACAAGTTATGCAATTTTCTACAAATTTGCGGACATACTTCGACATTCCTTTGAACCAATAATGGTCATACACCTTATCGAGGGTCTTTTCCCAACCCAAGTACAAAATGGACTCGTGAACCTGATTGATAATTGACCACCTAAATGCTCGAGGAATTACTGGCAGACAACGTGTTTTACAATATCTTTGAATTTTTCTATACAGCACATTTGCTCTCATTACATAGGTTGCATCTAAATTATTAGAAAATTCACCATCATTCAATTTTGCAATGATACACACAATGTCCAGATCGCGCTGCTGTTCTGCTTGAATCCAACTTTCTGAAATGTTCATCAGCTCTACACGCTTCTCAAAAACTTTGTTTTGTAATTGTTTACTGTTGCTGGACAAGGGGTTTCTTGACAGAAAATCGACATGAGCCATGCGCTTTCCTTCTCGATACTCTATATCAAAGTCAAATTACTGCAGAAATACCCACCAACGATACACTCTAGGTGATAGCTCAATTATTGTTTTAGACGCCTTCAATGAATTACAATCGGTATAAAGAACAAACTTTCTACCATATAGATAGTGTCTAAACTGTTTAACCGAATTGACAGCCGCAAGTGTTTCCAATTCATACGATGTGTACTTTGACTCACAAGGACTGGTAGTCTTACTATAATACTCCACCACACATGGTTTGTTTTCAATCCTGTGTAAAATTATAGCACCATAGCCAACGGCACTTGCATCTGTGTGCAACTCTATAGGGTATTGTGGATCGAATATTACTAAAACTGGCTTGTTTTTGAGAGAATATTGACAATTTTTGTACGAATTGCTTCATGTTCCTTATTCCAAACAAAACTATTTTTCTCAGATGTAAGAGAATGCAAAGATTTCATTAATTGAGAAAATCCGGGCACAAATTGACGAAAATACGAAGCCAACCCTATGAACTGCCTCAACGAGGTAACGGATTTGGGCGGTGGCAATGCACTTAGTGCCTCTATTTTACGCAAGTTAGGACGAATTTCACCAGCCTGTACTTGGTCCCTAAATATTGTACGGTTTTCTTAAGAAGGAACATTTTTCCACATAAAACGAAAAACCTGCCTCTGTCAAAACTTTCAATACGATTTCCAATCTCTCGAGTGCATCTTTCTTAGTGGATGCTACAATCATAATATCGTCAAACGATAACGTAAGAGTACGCTAGCTCGCCCAGCGCTTTCGTTACGGCTCTTTGAAAAACCGATGGAGCATTCTTTAAGCCAAATGGCATTGCAAGAAACTCATATTGACCGTCTGGGGTCACAAAAGCCGTGTACTCAATGGAGTCACTATGTAATGGAACTTGATAGTATCTACACGCCACGTCTAAGCAAGTAAAGAATTTAGCTCGGTCGGATATCAAAGGTAATGGAAACTTATCAGCAACTGTGTTTCTGTTCAATTCACGAAAATCTACACAAAGCCTTACAGACCCATTCTTCTTTTTCACCAATAATGCGGGACTAGCATAAGGTGAACTGCTAGCTCGTACAACATTATACTCTACTAGTTCTTTGACTTTTGCTCTTAGTAACTCTCTTTCACTGGGACTGAATCGATACGGACGCCTTTGAACAGTCTTGGTCGGCTCTGTTAAGCGGATACTCATTTCACCTGTACTTACTCGAGTAAGAGGAGTTCCACGAATAAACGAATTTGAATACTTTTCCAATAACTGTATTAGTTGATTTTTTTCTTCACCATACAATTCAGTTTCTAAACTATCAAAGTTACATTCACTGTCAGTTTCAGCACAAACGTTAATTGTTTTGTCCTTTACTAATTTAAAACCTTTGTTTGACACTACAGCTGAATATCTCTGAGCCAAGATTTCAAGCCCAATTACAATTTTGCTTTTGATATTATCATCCTGAACAATATGAAACCTTATTTCAATACAATTTCCATCAATCATCACATTACTTAAAATCTGCATTGTGCTCACCATTAATGATACGACATTGTTAGTCCTTTTTCCGGTCAGTTTGTGCGATACGATCTCTTTAATTAAAGAGCACTCTGCACCAGAATCAAAAGTAATCGGAAACTTCTCACCTCGATGCACAATAGTAGTTTTTGGTTCCTCTACTGCACATACATCAACTCGCTTGTGTGTGCGAGCTTCGGGTTCTCTTCCAGTAACACTCTTGGGGCATTGCGTCGCGATGTGACCGGGTTCATGACAACGATAGCATGTTACATTGATCTTAGAACGCTGTGTCAACCCATGATCCACTCGACGATCCTCACGTGAATGCTTCTTCGACCTGCATTCAGCCCTTTTGTGCCCGAGCTTGCCACAGGAGTGACACTTAATTGCCGAAGATTTAAAACGCTTAGCACTCGACTTTTCGTCCAAAAAGTGTGATCGCTTTTTGTCCAACGAAAAACTTGTAACTCAGACTGCAAATCACGTCTGCTGTGAATGTTTGCAGTATAAGCTACTCGTGGCAAACGACTGTCAAAATTTGCCAAATGCCCAAGTACAACAGACGCGGCAATTTCTTCTTTGTCCATATTACGCCATTTTGTGAGAAGAGACGTTGTCTTTCGAGCGAGAACACAGCGAGACACTCTCCAGCAATTGGTCGGCTATTTAGTACATTGAGAATTGTTGCCGCCGGTATTTCAGTATTTTCGTACCGCTGCTCGAACAATTGTCCAAATTGTTGCCACGTGTGAAGAGCTTCCTTCAAGAGATTTCGTCAACGCCAAAATAACGCACTGCCTTGCAAAGCTCCTCAAGGACGCGGCCGGTGACTGGTGCGGGCGGATGGGGTTAGACAGTTAGTGCGCAGGCTTCAGGTTCTTACCCTCGGCCTGACCAGCTGGCTGGTTGACTCCCACCCGCTCGTACTAACACAGAACTTCGCCCGACGCCCTGGTCGGCGACAAAGAGCCATTTGGGGGAGTGATTGGTTGGTTCTCCGAGTATTACTCTGGACTAACCAACCTATTCCTTCCAGTGTCTCTCAAATCGTCGCCAGTGCGTAAGGTATACTCACGAACCCCCCCCCCCCCCTGCTATTCCACCCTACACTTTCCTCTATTGCCCCGACCCCTTGGTATACTCTGGCACAGCTCCCCCAGTGTCCCAGCTATTTACAAATTTTCTGTAAAACCCCTGGACGCGACTGAGACGCCGACCTCGGCCTAAGAAAGTACGTCCTTACAGATGGAGCCCGAGCAGGGACCCTGGCAAACACTTCTGGGAGTATAACATCATGGTGGCTTAAAGAACCACCACCACATAGTACCTAGGGAGTCCAGGGTCGCCCTAAACCAGAACTATGTTACGTTTTCTTGTTGATTGTGTCCTTATTTTGTGCCCTGTTGTTGTCAAATCCTCAAAATTTAAGTCTCTTCGCCCCTTACACGTCCCCTTAAAACATCCAGCATCCGAAGGATATCAATAAATAAAAATCTACAGATCCTCTCGAAGGATAAAAATAAATAACACTTATAAAAAAAAAAAATAAAATAAAAAAAAATATAATAAAATAAAAATTAAAAATAATTACATTTTTCCACAGTAGATAACATCATGGTGAATGTCAGCTGGGTTTACTATCGCCGTAAGGACGAACTGGTGTCCATGGCCAGTGAGTTTGGGCTCGACGCAGAGGGCACCGTGACTGAACTACGCAGCCGGGTCGCAGGATTCATATCCAGGAGTGACCATCCGGACACTCTCCTAGCGCGTTTCTCGGAGTTAGAAACGAAGTACCGGGATATCTCTCCAGCCGAACAAAAAGCGACAAAGACAGGAAGCAGCGCTCACGGAGTCCATCACCCTTGGATACCAGCTCAGTCGCTCCAACCCGACCCGTGATCACCGTGACGAACACAGATGGAGCTGTTCCTGGACCTGATCCTACCCGACTCGCTGGAAGATCACCACCACGTCCCCGGCACAGTTCACCACAAGGCTCAACAACCATAAGGCCCGAGGTCCCATATGGAGCATTGGCAGATAAAGTTCAGCGCTGGGGAATCACCTTCGATGGAACCTCGGATCCACTGAGCTTCATTGAGCGCGTAGAAGAGAGGGCGGTAGCTCACCAGATAGAGCCGAATCGATTACCCCTGGCCATTTCGGAACTCCTAACTGGGGAAGCTGAGAGCTGGTTCAGGGTCAGTCACATGCATGGTGAGACCTGGACCCGATTCAAGCGAGAATTTCTGGAATTTTACCTGCCACCGAGGTATTTCGAGAGGCTTGAGGACCAGATCCGCACCCATCTACAGCAAAACGGGGAACCTTTCAAGCGGTTTATGATTCAGCTGCGCCTAATGATGCAGCGTGCGGGGTATACTAGCGACAGGTAACTTGACCGACTATATGAGAACCTGCTACCGGAATACCAGCTTTATATTCGGCGTCACGAGGTAAGCTGCCTGAGCCAGCTTACACAGCTGGCCACGCACTACGAGATGGTCCGCGAGAGGGAAGTACAACTCAAGCCCCACACGAAGCCCCAAATCACACATAGACCTGCAGCAGTGAGTCCCGAAATGCCCACACCGACGCCACGGCATCGCAACCCATTTCGTGACAACACCCCAGGGACACCCGGAACCGGCAACGGGACTAGCCCAGACACCCCGATAGATGTCCAGAACGCTTGCCGACGCTGTGGACAATCGTCAGGATACAGGTATTGACGGCTGTGCCCCTCCGGATCAAACAGGATGCGGCCCTCTGCTTCGGACACCTTCTCGCTATAATAAGATGGAGGCGTTCGTATTATTTGCATCGCCCTACCTACAGTGCGGCTTGTGGGGGGGTCTGAAGGACTTGACACAGTGATGGGGGAAGGTGGACTTGGTTCTAGGGCAAGAGTGGTGTCTGGGTGGTCCTCGTCGGGGTCAGTGACGAACGGCTTCAGATCTGCTAGGCTAGCCATCCGACGCCGATTTGTCTCCATATGTTGGAGGCGTACCACATTCGGGGAGACGAATTTCTTCACGACGTAGGGTCCGTCGAACTTTGGCGCCAACTTTGCTGCAAATCCTTCGGCGGCGTTAGACAAGACGTGATGTTTGGCCCATACCTGAGTGCCCACGGTTGGTCGCCAGTCTCGATGGCGTGGGTTGTATTGTCTTGCCTGGTCTTGGGACGCCCTTTGTACATTCTGTTGCAGTGCCTCAAAAACCTTGCGTAGTTCGGTGGCGCGTGTCTCGGGAGTTGTCTCTATTCTTCCACTTCCCGGGGTAACCTGGTCGTATAGTGCGTTCGGCAGACGGGGCTCGCGTCCTTGGACTAGGAACGCTGGGCTGAATCCGGTCGTGTCCGAAGCGCTGGTATTTATGGCCAACATTATCTCCGGGAGCAATTCATCCCACGAGCTCTGGTGACCCTCGATGTACTGGGCCAGCATGGTCTTTATCGTCCGATTTGCTCTCTCCGTCGGGTTCTGTTGGGGGCTGTAGGGGGCGGTGTGTTGTAGCTCCATCCCAAGTTTCTCGCAGAATTGGTGAAAAGATCTAGTCGTAAACTGGGTCCCGTTGTCACAAACGAAACACCGCGGTGTCACGAAGCGACAAAGGATCCGTTCTCGGAAGGCTCGTTCCAAGTGGGCAGTCGAAGCTTTGCGCAGCGGGACTAACTCCACCCATTTAGAGAACAAGTCGAAGAACACCAGGAGCATAGTGTTTCCGTGTTTCGAGCGTGGCAGGGGACCAATGAAATCCGAGCAGACAGTCCCGAAGGGTTCCGCTACTTGTCTGGTCAACATCTTCCCCGCAGGCTTCATCTGGCTCACCTTGTACGCCTGGCATTTGGTACATCGTCGTACGTATCGGGTTACGTCTCGAAACAAGCCGGGCCAGTAATACCGTTGCATTACTCGACTCGCTGTCTTCCGTATTCCCAGGTGACCAGCTGTGGGGTTGTCATGACACTCCTTCAGGACGCGGGAGCGCTGGTCCGATGCTACGCATAGCTTCCAGGGGACGTAGTCCTCTTCCGTGGGGCGATGACCTAGGTGTCGGTACACGTGACCGTTCTCCAGCGTATAGTCCGGGTGATTCTTGGGGTACTCCTCGATGCGCTTTGTCAATTTGAGGAGCCATGGGCACGTGCTGGTTTCGGTTAGTACCGTCTGTAGTACTTCTTCCAGGGGTTGCCTCGACAGCGCATCAGCCACGACATTTAACTTCCCCCGACGGTAGTGGATGTCAAATTGGTATTGCTGCAATTTCAGGGCCCACCTCGCAATTCGGCCAGTCGGGTTGTCAATGCTATTAAGCCACTTAAGGGCCAAGTGGTCTGTGATCACATCGAAACGGTAGCCCTCGAGGAAACATTTCAGCTTGCGGATGGCCCAAACAATCGCTTAACATTCCTTCTCCGTCGCTGAGTAGCTTTCTTCGGGCTTCGACAACCGTCGGCTGACGTACGCTATCACCTGCTCTGCTCCGTCTATCTCCTGCGTCAATACTGCTCCCAATCCATAATCGCTGGCGTCGGTCTGCAGTACGAATTTGGCCGAGAAGTCCGGACAGGCGAGGACTGGGGCCTCTGTGAGGCGTAGCTTAAGCTCCCGAAGGCTCCATTCCCAACGTTTGCTCTTTCGGAGTAGCAGAGACATCGGCTGCACTACTTCCGCGAAGTTTGCCACAAATCTCCGATACCATGACGCTATTCTCAAGCAACGGCGCAGCTCGCGTATGTTTGTAGGCGGGGTGAGCTGTCGAACAACGGCGATTTTCTCCGGGTCCGTGTGAATCCCTTGCTCGCTGATGACATGGCCCAGATACACTATACTTCGGCGAAAGAATTTGCACTTGGCCTTGTTCAAGCGCAGATTCGCTTCGCGCAGGCGGCGAAGCACTTCTTGGAGGTTCCTCAGGTGATCCTCTATGTCTACGCCGGTGATGATTATGTCATCGAGGTAGGCGAAGGCATACGGTTCCATAGCGGGGCCTATGACTCCATCCAGTGCTCTCTGAAATGTCGCCGGTGCAGAATGCAAGCCGAAAAGCATAACTTTCCAGTGGAACAGGCCTCGTCCCGGCACCGTGAACGCCGTGTATTGACGGCTGTTGCGTGCCATGGGGATCTGCCAGTATCCACTCTTTAGATCCAATGTGGTAATGTATTTCGCGTGACGAAGTCTCTCCAAGATGTGATGAATTCTCGGCAGCGGGTACGCATCCGGAACAGAGCGTGCATTTAGCTGCCGGTATTCAATGCACATCCGGATGTCTCCCGTCTTCTTACCTACCAACACAATAGGCGCACTGTGGGGACTCTTCGAAGGCTCGATGCAGTCGTTTTTCAGAAGTTCATCTACCTTGTCGTCGATGACCTTCTGCATCACCGGGTTCTTCGGATAATATCTCTGTTTGATTGGTCTCTCATCGCGCATGGTGATCACGTGCTCCGCGATGTGTGACACGCCCTTCAAACCATCAAACAACGCTAGCTCGCGTTCCAGGAACTCCCGTGACCGAGGGTCTGTTTCCGCTTCACGGTCGTCTTCCATCTTGCCTGGGTCTGATATATCTTGGGCGACTGCGAAATGTTCGCTTCTTTTCCCCGAAGGGGAACGAGGACGTTGGGGTGGTACGCCACCCTCAAGTGGCCCTCGTGAAATACCACCTTCCGGTCGTACAATCCTTTGCTGCTCTTCCTCGTCAACCGGTCACATCTCGTTATCCTGAGGCAGCTCCGTTGACGCCATAAAGGTCACCTCACGACTGCAGAAAGCTGGTGGCTCACGGGTGCTCGAGTCTTCCTTTACTTGGTCGGATCTCGGGGCTGGCGAGGGTGGTACCAGCAGCGGCAGGTGGACATGCTGCTCCCAGAACTGTACAGTCGTCGTACAGGCCTTAGTGACGGTGGTACGAGATCCGTCTGTAGGCTTACTCCCACTTGAATGCCCTGTTGTCCCGTTACTGTCAGCTGCCGTGCGACTGCCTCACTGATGAAACTTCGCGTCGCTCCGGTGTCGATAGTAGCCAGAAAGGGTTTCCCTTCCATTCTCACTCTGGCTACTATCCGCGCGTTCTCTAGTCGTATGGCTCCGTTTATTTCCGTGGCTGGCTGTTCATCGCTCCTCCTGGTCCAGATTCGAGGGGGGAGACATTCCGTTTCCCGATGGCTGGGTGCAACACTCAATCGTCCTCACGCCTCGTCGTCCACACTGCCAGCAGTGGAGCACTTGTGGGTTTCTGCAATCCCGGTTGAGATGTCCTGGTTGCCCACAGCGTCGACATGCGGTCTGGACGTCTATCAGTGTGTCCGGTTGGGGTCCGTTGCTGGCTCCGGGGGCACTGTCGCGAAACGGGTTGCGATGTCGAGGTGTCGGGGTGGGAACTTCTTGATTTGCTGTGGCTGGCTTATGCACCGAGTGGGGTCTCGTAGGTGCCTTCATCTGCCCTTCTCTCTCACGGACCATCTCATAATGTGTGGCCAACTGGGTAAGTTGGCTCAGGCAACTCACATCATGACGTCGGATGTACAGCTGGTATGGATGCTGGATGTTTAAAGGGGACGTGTAAGGGGCGAAGACACTTAAATTTTGAGGGTTTGACAACAACAGGGCACAAAAATAAGGACACAATCAACAAGAAAACGTAACATAGTTCTGGTTTAGGGCGACCCTGGACTCCCTAGGTAATATGTGGTGGTGGTTCTTTAAGCCACCATGATGTTATACTCCCAGAAGTGTTTGCCAGTGTCCCTGCTCGGGCGCCATCTGTAAGGATGTAATTTCTTAGGCCGAGGTCGGCGTCTCAGTCGCGTCCAGGGATTTTACAGAAAATTTGTAAATTGCTGGGACACTGGGGGAGCTGTGCCAGAGTATACCTAGGGGTCGGGGCAATAGAGGAAAGTGTATGGGAAATAGCAGGGGGGGTTCGTGAGCATACCTTACGCACTGCCGCCGATTTGGGAGGCACCTGAAGGAATAGGTTGGTTAATCCAGAGTAATACTCGGAGAACCAACCAATCACTCCCCCAAATGGCTCTTCGTCGCCGACCAGGGCGTCGGGCGAAGTTCTGTGTTAGTACGAGCGGGTGGTAGTCAACCAGCCAGCTGGTCAGGCCGAGGGTAAGACCCGGAAGCATGCGCACTAACTGCCTAACCCCATCCGCCCGCACCAGTCACCGGCCGCGTCCTTGAGGAGCTCTCGGACGCGTGTGAGAGATACGAGTGAGAAGATTTCGTCACGCATAGAGTAAGACTCGGAATGCGTGCCCATCCTCCACCCGATCTCTCACATCTGCAACGCCTGGGTATTACCCACTTGTCGCTACACCTGACACATACCCAAGAGGCAGGCGTCGCAGAATCTAGAGTAAAACTCGGAAGATTCGCTAGCATACCACTTAGGTTTGCCTCATGTGGGCCATTTGGTGAGGCGCACTGAGCCACTACTACCCCACTCGTCACTTCACGTGGGACATACCCAAGAGACAGGCGTCGCAGAATCTAGAGTAAAACTCGGAGGATTCGCTAGCATGCCCCTCAGGTTTGCCCCCCGCGGGCTATGTGAGTGAGGCTCACTCGCTGAAAAGGGGGGAAAAATGGGAAAAAGGGTAACAAATAAAGCACACACAAATTTAGCTACACTAAGATCTTTATTAATTCTATATCACAGACAGCAAGACATATAGGTATTACACATAAGGGGTGGGGATACTATCCTAGGCCGCACCAAATCCAAGCATGGCTGCCTTAGCAACCTTTGGGCCCAGCGCAGATCGCCGTCACTTACCCCTGTGTATGTGTGTATGTATGCCTGTGTACGGGTGTGTGTGTATGTAAGCCTGGGTGTGTGTGTAAGCCTGGGTGCCTGTGTGCGGGTAAGCCTGGGTGTTCGTGCTGGTGTATGTATATAAGCCTGGGAGTGTGGGTGCGTAAGCCTGTGTGCGTAAGCCTGCGTGTCGATGCCGGGTGTGTGTGTGTGTGTGTGTTAGCTTGGGTGTGTGTGTAGCCTGGATGTGCCTGTGTGTATGTGTAAGCCTGGGTGTGTGTTTGCGTATATGCCTGTGTGGGTGAGTGCCTGTGGGTGTGTGTAGATGCCTGTGCGAGTGTGTTTTTTTTTTTTTTTTTTTTAATTCATTTATTGCTTATCTAAGTAATATATATGTACACATTGATTAGGGTAAGGTATACGTAAGCGGAACTTTGCAGTAGCGGTACGGCCGTGAGGTATTGCGTCGCTACTGCCGAGTTCCACCTATTCTACTTGTCCTCTACGCTCTCGCTCAGCCTTCGGCAGATCCGTCATGACTGCCGCCGCAAACGCGCTGAACGCCAGCCAGTTGGCGTCGCTGTCCAGCATCAGTGACACGAGGCTGCCCACCTCGATGCTACAGCCTAAAACCCTCTCCAGATCGCTGCGAAGCCCGGAGAAGCGTCCGCAGTGAAGTAGGACGTGTTCGGCATTCTCGACAAAACTGTCGCCACAGGATGTGCAGAACGGGGCGTCCTCATGCCCAAATCGGTGCAGGTATTCCCTGAAGCAGCCATGACCACTTAATAGTTGGGTAGTGTAAAAGTTTAGCTGCCCATGCCGCCTGTTTATCCACGCTGAGATGCTCGGAATGAGGCGATGTGTCCAGCGCCCCTTGCAAGACGCATCCCATTGCCTCTGCCAGTTCTCCTGGGTGCGCGTTTTGGCTGTAGTGCGCACTGCCTTCTTTTGGGGAGCGGAAAGAGCCTCGCCATGCGTTCCCTCGAAGATCTCCGCGGCTTCTCTAGCCAGCTCGGCTATGGGTGCTACTCCAGCCAGAACCAGGCAGGCGTCGTCCGAGATGGTTCTGAAGCCGCTGCAGACTCTGATAGCTCCAAGGCGGTGTGTGGCTCTGAGTCCGCGAGTGTAACTAACAAAGCGGCATCCTGGTTGCCATATCGGCGCCGCGTATAGCATTGTCGCTCTTGTGACGTTGGATAAGAGGAGCCTCTTGAACTGCTTTGGGCCTCGCGTATTAGGCATGATTCGCGAGATTGCACGATTTGTTAGGGCGGCCTTTTTACTAGCGTACTCCAAGTGCTCTTTAAAACATAGTCTGGTATCCAGCATCACGCCCAGGTATTTAATTGCCCTCTTAGAGGTGACCACAGTGTTGGCCACCATTATGGTAGCTGTCTCCACAGCTTTCCGGCTGCTAATGAGCACTGCCTCCGTTTTTTGGGGTGCTATCTGCAGCCCTACTGAAGATAGCCACTGCAAGACTTCCGCGATGGCTAAGTTGCACTTCCCCTCCACTGTCTTAAGTTCCTTGGCGACGACCACTATTGCCACGTCGTCAGCAAAGCCCACTAGGTGAACATCATCGGGCATCAGTAAACGAAAAACGCCGTCATACATGACGTTCCATAATAGAGGTCCCAGAACCGACCCTTGTGGCACGCCTCCAGAAACTTCATGCTCCTCTATCGCCTCGCTGGTGTCGTACTTCAGGATTCTATCCTTGAAATAGCTTCTTGTGATCCTAAGTAGGTACTCCGGGACGTTGAGCGCCTCGAGGGCATCCAGGATGCAGCCCCATTTAGCCGTGTTGAAGGCATTTTTGACATCCAACGTTGTCACTAGGCAGTACTTCTTAGCGCCGCCTTTCCATCTGCATCCGGCTATCGCTCCCGAGGCTAGCTCGACTACCTTGCCGATCGCATCCAGCGTAGATCTCGCTTTGCGGAAGCCATACTGCTGCGGTGAAACTCCACCAGCAGCTGCTATAGCGCCGTCAAGCCGGGTGCAAATCAGGTGCTCCAGTAGCTTACCGACCGTATCGATCAGGCAGATAGGGCGATATGCAGCTGGATCATCGAGCTGCTTGCCAGGCTTCGGTAGTAGGACCAGGCGCTGAATTTTCCAGCGGTTTGGAAACACTCCGCTTCTTAGGCAGCTGTTGAACATACTCGAGAAAACCTCAGGGCGGAGTGCGATTGCCAATTTTAGTGCTCGGTTAGGGATCCCATCTGGGCCAGGCGACTTGCTCGGCTTCAACATCGATGCAGCGTGGCGAATCTCCTCAAGTGTGATGAGCTCAGCTGCTGGAGGAATGGCTGGCACGGGCGGGAGCTCACCGATATCCTCAGCCATACTGGGAAAGAGATGCCTAATAATCTCTTTCAACGATGCTGGGTCCTTGGGGTGGCTGCGGGAAGAGGCGTTAAAGCGTTTAACTACCAACTTGTAGGCATCGCCCCACGGGTCATTCTCCGCAGTGTCGCAGAGGTCCAAGAAGCATCTGCGTTTGCTATCTTTGACAAGCTTTTGGAAGCGTCTCCTGCTGGCGAGGAACTCAGCCTGCCGTTCCTGAAACACCAATGATCCACGTGAGCGCTGGTAGCGGCGTCTCGCATAGTTGCAGTCGCTCCGAGCCTCGGCTATCTCCTCGTTCCACCAGTATACTGGGACATGGTGCCTATGGTATCTTCTGTTCCTGGTCATGCTAGAATCGCACGCTCTGCTTAGCATCCGCATGGTTTTGTCAACCACGTCCTCGGTGCTATCAGCTGTATCGGAGACCTCAGCAGACTCTAGACAGGCACTAAAAGTCCGCGTGTCAAGCGTCTCGACGCGATACCTAGGCCAATGCTGTGCTGGAGCATTACGGCGATCCTGGCGTTCTCCAACGGTGTACCATATGGCAACGTGATCACTAGCATTGAAAGAGTCGTCGATGCTCCAACCGGACGAACTAAAAAGCGAGCTACTGACGAATGTTAGATCCACGACAGAACCCAGTCCAGCTCTGCTGAACGTGTGCTGCGTTCCGTGGTTTAGGAGCACCACGTCCAGGAGAGAGAACGCCTCGAGCAACGCCCGTCCCTTGGCATTAGTTGCTGAGCTGCCCCACTCCTCTGCCCACGCGTTGAAGTCGCCCGCGATGACTGTAGGGTGGCGACCTCTCGCGTCTGCTACCAGGGAGTCCAGGGTGTCTGCGAACTCCGAGAGCTGCAAGCTAGGTGCCAGGTAGACGGAGTAAATCCACATGTCACCCACCAACGCACGCACGAAGCCATCCGCCCGGGAAACTCTGGTCGGTGGTGGCGCGGCGCACCCACAGGACCAAATGGCCGCTCTTCCTGATGAGTCAAGTACACAGTTTGGTCCCTCCTGCAGCCGGTATGGCTCACTCAGCACTGCAAGATCGGCAAAGCGTTCACGCACTGTTTGCGACAACAAGTCCTGAGCCGCTGCACAGTGGTTAAGATTCAGCTGTATGCACTTCATTTTGCACGGCTTCTAACACCTCCGCTGAGTGGACATCTACTACTGCCCGCCTTGTGGCTGATTGAGGCACTGCCCTTAGCGCTGCAGATGAAACACCTCGCCTCGCTCTTACAACTTGCTGCCTTGTGGCCCAGGTCTCCGCACCTGATGCAGCACTGGGACCTGTCCACTGAGTTGCGGCATCTGCTAGCGGTATGTCCCATTTCAAGGCATCTGAAGCACCTCGTGCGTGCTTCCTGCGGGCGGATGTTGCAGCTGGTCCAGCCGACTCGAACAGTACGCAAGGCAGTGATACTGCTCGCCAGGTTCGCGGGTACCGAGAAATTGGCTACCTGGGTGTTGCCGTATCCGGGTCGAATACTTTTGACGCTGCAGGCATCAGCAGGTATATTAGCCTGTGTCGACAACGCAGCCACTATTTCCTCCTTGTTTGCCAACTCGTCCAGATCTCGAATCGCAAAGTGCGTTTGCTCTGTAAATGAGCGAACCACTGCGCTCTTTCCAAGCACCAGCTCCATTTCATCCTTAAGCTGCTTGGTACACTCCAGGCCGCCTTCCTTTAGCTCCAGAAGCAAGTCGCCTTTAGCAGTGCGACGAGCTTTCGAGACCTTATCGCGGACACCGTTGAGCTTGCCATCGTCTCTGCGAGTAACGAGCGCTAAAACTTCGCTGTATGACAGCTCGCTGGTACTTATGACTAGCGCATCTGATCTGCTCTTCAAGAGCTGCTTACCAGGCGGCTTGTCAGGTTTCCTAGGCGGCTTCGTCGTAATCCTCCGTTGCACCGTTTGCCACGTGGTGCATGGAGCAGGTTCCAAGGCCACCGGAACTGGGAGACCAGTTCTGCTTCTCTTGGATGGAGAGGGGCGCTGGCTAGGCTCGCACTCTCGCTGTCTCTTGGGTGTTACGATCGTCCTCGCAACCCCGCTACCCTGCTGACTTGCCTTGCATACGCTGGGAGGCAATTTTGCCACCGGCGTAGTCTGGGTGGCAGAATCCGCGCTAACTTTGAAAGCTGGCTTACTTCCGCCTGCAATCGCTTCGTAAAATTTAACCGCGTTCGCTGCTAAATCCCTCACCTGCTGGTTGACATGCCGCTGCCCGAATAACAGAGCACTGAGGCTGGTAAGGGTGGCACCCAGCTGCTCGAATGCATCCATCCCTGCCGGCTCCTGAGGTGAGGCGGCTGCCACAGGTGCAGGCGAGGCGCCTATAGGTGCCAAGCTTTGCACGGGGGGAGGCGCGACCCCCTGAGGGGGGGATCTCGGCAATGCCGAGCGGCGCACAATTCCTTCCAGTGCTACCACTTGCTTCCACTACGCGTAGGACTTCAAGCAGTCCCTCGGTGACCTAAGGTTTCCCTAAGGTGTATAACCGGTGGAGGCTATACCGCCCCGAATCGGTCACCAGAGCCCCACGGAGCACCGCCGCGGCGGAGGGGGTTGGTTATAGCCGGTTCCGTGGCCTTTTGCTTGGTGCTGCTTGAAAATCCCTACTAGAGAGAAATCACCAAATGACGCGCCTAGAGGTTATGCAACGAAATTTCGTCGCACTCGCACCTAGCCGGTGCGCAAACCACTCACCAGTGACACCTCTTGGAGTGGTGGCGCCACCTGTGATCGACTGCAGAAAACCAATTGGCACTGTTCGCTCAGCTGGCACTGCAAAGCAAGGCGCACAGCCCTGGTACGCTACGCGATCAGCTGGCAGTCTGGTCTTCCCAATTGCGCAAATAAACACAGACAGCACACCACGGAGTCACAAGTGTGCAGTATGTGTAGTAATTACTTGCAAATTACGTGCAATACAGCCATGCACACCAGCAAAACAAACGGGGCGCTTCAGAATAGCGAAAGCAACTCGCGCCAGAAAACGCGCTGGCATCGGCGACGAAGACAACAGGTAGGTGGCACCGCCTCTTGAAAAACCGACTCACTTGCAATATTCGTTTCCAAAACAGGTTTGGCACTGCTAAAACACTACAAGGACGGAGCGACAGGAAAACGCGACCGCACTTGCAAGAGCATACACTCGTCTCAGATGTGTGCCCCCCACGGTGCGAGTGTGTGTGCCGGTGTGTGTGTGGGTAAGCCTGGGTTTTT
>JARNME010000186.1:0-98892 GCA_030179655.1 Scaptomyza flava | reverse complement strand
GATTGAAGTACTCTTATTCTCATTTAAGAACCTATGCATGTGATTTGAGTATTTTTAAGTTTCAAGTATTTCATTCTTGATTTAAGTATTTGTATACTCATTTCAAGCATTCTATACTTAAATCAAAAAAAAAAAAATTTAATTAATCAATTCAAGTACATTTGTACTTCATGTTAGCAAGGCTTTTTTCTATCAGTGTGTGGACTCGTACGCGATCATGTGGACTATTCAAACATTATGTTTGGCCTAGTCAGATAACTGGCATGCAGTACACGCGAGCACACATGCACATGCACTAAGATTAATGCTAATGTTGACTGTATGCGTTGGAAATATGGTTCAGCGAATCTCCTATTCGAAATTTCGCAGCTAATGCCTTGTCAATTGTTTTTCACTATTATGATTTTTATTGACAACAAGTGCACCAACAACAAACAAACGCCATCACACAAAAATACACAAATCAAACAAGTAAGAAGGCACTAGTCGGGAGAGCCCTACTAGAAGATACCCTGAACCCAGTTGTGAGAAATATATTAAATTTAAATAAGACTTTGGTAAACTGACTTATCTTCAATCGATTAAATTCGATATCTCCGGTGTTTCTTAAATGATTTGGACGAAATATTCAGAAAAGCTCTATCGTTACCCATTATTTCAACCCTCATTTTTACATTTTCCAAATTCGATATTTTGTTGTTATCGATTTCATGTGCATATGGGAAACCAGAAAATTTATCGATAATTTAAAGCAAACTTGTTCTGCTTATGGTATAGGAGAACTTATATACAAAATCGGAAGTCTCTAGCTGTTGTAGTTTCTGAGATCGACGCGTTCATACAGACGGACAGACGGACAGACAGACAGACGGACAGACAGACAGACGGACAGACGGACATGGCTATATCGACTCGGCTGTTGATGCTGATCAAGAATACTTTACGGTGTCGGAGATGCTTCCTTCTGCCTGTTACATACATTAGCCCAAAATCATTAACCCTTTTTAACCCATTTTATGGGTTAAGGGTATAAAAGCGTGTTTACATTAGTTTGATAACATCGAACCATTATACGCTTTTCAACTTTATATATTTTTAAAATGATAAATTGATAAACACTATATTTGCCATTTCTAAGCATTCGTAGAAAATGTTTAAAATAACGTTTTAGTCCTTTCAAATATTGGTGCTAGTTTTTGTTCAAATAAATATTAGGATTTAAATTGTTTAAGAAACTTAGAGTTCATTCAGACATTGCCTGATAGAGTATAAAATATTTGAAAAAATGGTTTTAATATCTAAGAAGAAGATAATATAGCATTCATTTTGACATTGGGAAAGTTTTCTTAAGTGGTTACGTTTAAGCCGAATAGATATCTGGCCGCACTTACGTAGTGAAAATAGTTTTTAAATTAATGCGCCTTAGCCCGTCACTACGTAGAGCGGAAGAGACGATGCCCAGACATTGCTAAATTCGCGAAAAACAAATAAACTTTTGCTGTTTTTATACTCGATACCGAAGGTAAAGAGTATATTGAGTTTGTGCAATGTCCGTCATGGTGTCTGTCTGTCTGTCTGTCTATCCGTCTGTCCTTCTGTATGAACGCAACTTTATTCCACACCCTTCATCAAGAGACTTGAAACTTTCCAATTCTCTTTATCTATGGGATAGTGAATTAAAGTGGCAAGATTGGGGTTCTACGATAACTAAGGGGCTGGCAAATCGATAAAATCGATAACTCAAAGCCGATAAATCCACATATTTCGCACATCCTAACAGCTATAACTACCAAATTTGGTAAGAAGATAGCTACTATCAACCCCCGAAAAACTGAATCAAAAATTTTGCAGCCATGCTCACCCAATCCGATTCTATCCAACCTAGCCAACCCCCCCCCCCCCCCCCCCCCCCCCGAAATTCAACTACGCATTTTGAAAAAAAATCATATCTCCTAAGTTTTAGAGCTAGAGCCACTTTAATAAGTGGCAAGATAGGTGATGACCTCAAAAAACTGCATCAAAAGTTTAGATGCCACGCCTACCGAAACTGCCCTAGCCGCTCCCATCCACCCCAACGCTTCGTCAAAAACGGGAATTCGTGTATCTTCCAGAGTTGTGAAGCTAGAGCCACCAAATTTGGTAGGAAGATAGCTGGCAACGACCCCCCACCCATTTCGCCCCCTTTTCTACACCTTTTACAAACTTTTAGCTTGAGCCACCAAATTTGGTATAAAGATAGCAATTGACATTCCACATAGATCTGCATCAAAACTTTGGATGCCACGCCCACCCATACCGCCCCCAGCCACCCTTGCCACACATTTTACAAACTTCGAGCTAGAGTCACCAAATTTGGTATGAAGATAGCAATTGAAATTTCACAAAGATCTGATGCAAAAATTTGGATGCCACGCCAACCCATACCACCCCCAGCCCCCCTCTCCCCACCTCTTACAAACTTTGAGCTAGAGTCACCAAATTTGGAAGGAAGATTGCTTGTGGCATCCCCTACGCATCGGAGAATCTTTAAGACAGCGTATAGCCCTGCCGCATCCGTACCCCTTTGCATTCAGGCCTCTTTTTACTGGTTTTAATACTGGTATCGAGTATGCCGCAGTCGGTTGGCTCCGACTGAAACGTTTCCACTTGTTGTCAGTCGACTTGGATCTCGGCCCGTGCCCGGGGCTGCGGCCGGGCACGGACTCGGACTCGATATCGGGCTTAAGCAGTACTGGAACTGGTATTGCCTCTATACCGGTTCACCTTGTGAATCAACGTCACATGTTACTAAAAATACCAGTGATCGAGTGCTGTTGTTGTTGTCTGTTACTGCTGTTCACTCGCTGTCGGCCAACTTGGTCAACATAGGCTGGGCCCGTAAGCAGCTTCTAAACGCAGTCGACATAAAAATAAAACAAAGTCAAACAAACATAAAATAGTCGAAAAAATTCGTGTTGAGCAGTTGTCGCCAGTTTTTTTTCCATTTTTTTTTTATTTCTTATATATGTACATACATATATTGGATTGCTTAAGTTATGTTTTATACTCGTTACCGAATGTAAAGTGTATATTAGTTGGCTAGAGGCGGATTGGGTGAGCGTAGCTGCAAAATTTTTTGATTAAGTTGTTCGGGTGTTGCTAGTAGCTATCTTCTTACCAAATTTGGTAGCTCTAGCTGTAAGGATGTGTGAAATATGTGGATTTATCGATATTGAGCTATCGAATTTATCGTTTTGCCAGCCCCCCAGTTATCGCCCCCAGCCACCCCGCAATTTAAAGTCAAAAAAGCGTATATCTCCCACAGTTTTTGAGCTAGAGCCACCAAATTTTGTGCCAAGATAGGTGATGATGACCCCCCAAAAACTGCATCAAAAGTTTGGATGCCACGCCCACCGATACTGCTCTAGCCGCCCCCATCCACCCCAACGCTTCGTCAAAAACGGGAATGCGTGTATCTATCAGAGTTGTGGAGCTAGAGCCTCCAAATTTGGTAGAAAGCTAGCTGGTAACGACCCCCAAAAAACTGCATCAAAATTTTGGAGCCACGCCCACCCATTCCGCCCCCAGCCCCCCCGCATTTTGAAATCAGAAATGGCTATATCTCCCACAGTTTTTGAGCTAGAGCCACCAAATTTGGTGCCAAGATAGGTGATGATGACCCCCCAAAAACTGCATCAAAAGTTTGGATGCCACGCCCACCAATACCACCCTAGCCGCCCCCATCCACCCCAACGCTTCGTCAAAAACGGGAATGCGTGTATCTTCCAGAGTTGTGGAGCTAGAGCCACCAATTTGGCAGGAAGATAGCTGCAACGACCCCCGAAAAACTGCATCAAAGCTTTGGAGCCATGCGCACCTATCCACCGCCCTTCCCCCACCTTTTACAAACTTTGAGCTAGAGTCACCAAATTTTGTATGAAGATAGCAATTGACATTCCACATAGATCTGCATCAAAAATTTGGATGCCACGCCCACCCATACCGCCCCCAGCCCCCCTTTCCCCACTTTATACAAACTTCGAGCTAGAGTCACCAAATTTGGTATGAAGATAGCAATTGACATCCCACATGGATCGGCAGCAAAAATTTGAATGCCACGCCCACCCATACCGCCCCAAGCCCCATAGCCCCCCTTTCACCACCTTTTACATGCTTCGAGCTAGAGTCACCAATTTGGTATGAAGGTAGCATTTGACATTCCACAAGGATCTGCAGCAAAAATTTGAATGCCACGCCCAACCATACCGCCCCCAGCCCCCCTTTCCCCACTTTTACAAACTTTGAGCTAGAGTCACCAAATTTGTTATGAAGATAGCAATTGACATTCCACAAAGATCTGCATCAAAAATTTGGATGCAATTCCACCCATACCGCCCCCAGCCCCCCTTTCCCCACTTTATACAAACTTTGAGCTGGAGTCACCAAATTTGGTATGAAGGTAGCATTTGACATTCCACAAGGATCTGCAGCAAAAATTTGAATGCCACGCCCAACCATACCACCCCCAGCCCCTCTTTCCCCACTTTTACAAACTTTGAGCTAGAGTCACCAAATTTGTTATGAAGATAGCAATTGACATTCCACAAAGATCTGCATCAAAAATTTGGATGCAATTCCACCCATACCGCCCCCAGCCCCCCTTTCCCCACTTTATACAAACTTCGAGCTAGAGTCACCAAATTTGGTATGAAGAAAGCAATTAACATCCCACATGGATGGGCATCAAAATTTTTAATACTGGTATCGAGTATACCGCAGTCGGTTGCGTCCGACTGCAACATTTCCACTTGTTTGACATTAAAATGCAGTGGGGCTGGGGGCGGAATGGGGGGGCGTGGCTCCAATAATTTTGATGCTGTTTTTTGGGGGTTGCTAGTAGCTATCTTCGTACCAAATTTGGTAGTTCTAGCTGTAAGGGTGTGAGAAATATGCGGACTTATCGTTTTTATGTTATCGAATTTATCGATTTGCCAGCCCCCTAGTTATCGTATAACCCCAATCTTGACACTTTAATTTACTATCCCATAGATAAAGAGAATTGGAAAGTTTCAAGTCTCTAGCTTGAAGGGTGTGGAAAAAAGTTGCGTTCATACAGACGAACAGACGGACAGACGGACAGACACCATGACGGACATTGCACAAACCCAAATTACTCTTTACCTTCGGTATCGAGTATAAAAAATATGTTAAAAAAGCCGCTGCGATTTGAGCCCGGAGCTGGTAATTGAATCAAGAATTTCGTACTCGATTTCAGTACTCCTTGGACTTTCTTGATTGAAGTACTCTTATTCTCATTTTAAAAACCTATGTACGTAATTTGAGTAATTTTAAACTCGTTTCAAGTATTTCATTCTTGATTTAAGTATTTGTATACTCATTTCAAGCATTCTATACTTAAATCAAGAATAAAATTCTAGAATCGCGATTAATCAATTCAAGTACATTCGTACTTCATGTTAGCAAGGCTTTTTTCTATCAGTGTGTGGACTCGTACGCGATCATGTGGACTATTCAAAACATTATGTTTGGCCTAGTCAGGATAACTGCATGCAGTACACGCGAGCACACATGCACATGCACTAAGATTCATGCTAATGTTGACTGTATGCATGAAAATATGGTTCAGCGAATCTACTATTCGAAATTTCGCAGCTAATGCCTTCTCAATTGTTTTTCACTATCATGATTTTTATTGACAACAAGTGCACCAACAACAAACAAACGCCATCACACAAATAGACACAAATCAAAACAGCATGTTTTAGTTAGTTTGATAACATCGAACCATTATATGCTTTTAACTTTATATATATTTTAAATAATAAATTGATAAACACTATATTTGCCATTTCTAAGCATTCGTAGAAAATGTTTAAAATTACGTTTTAGCCCATACAAATATTATTTATTAAAGGTGCTAGTTTTTGTTCAAATAAAGATTAGGATTTTAAATTGTTTAGTAAACTTAGAGTTCAGGCTTTGCCTGATAGAGTATAAAATATTTGAAAAAATTGTTTTAATATCTAATGCCATGTTCTGATATAGCACTTAATCGCGCGATTAGGGTCATTAACGAGATTAAAGCACTAATCTACATATAATCGCGCGATTAACTCATACAAAAACTGTCAAACGTAATCCTCTCATTGACGAGATTACCTGCTAATCTAGTTGATTAGCGTCAATGCAACCCTGTTTTTGTCTAACATAAACGACAGATGGCGCTGTTTTTACCATATGATAACAGCTGTTATTTGTTATTGTGGTTTTATTTGCAATTTGTAAGAAAATATGGCAGCAAAAAAGAAAAGAATAAACTGGTGCGATGGGGCAGAAATCTGCCTCATCGAGATATGGCAGAGCAGATTGCAACAACTGCGATCTGCTAGGAAAAACTTGCATATATATGAGGAAATGGCGGTAGAGATGCGGAACTTTGGCTATCACTTCACGGGCGCAGAATAAAAGTTAAAGTGCACAATTTAACAAATAGATACAGGTATGTACAATTTTTTATATGTAAAACACTTATAAATATGATAAATTTATTGAAAATTGTATTCACAGACAGGAGAAGACAAAAATTGGCCCGTCTGGGGGTGCGCCATCTTGTGGAAGCACTATGCTGCTGTGCACCAATATTGAATGGCTGCAAAAGTATTGACACTGAAGCAATTGTGGAAGACAGTATATGGGTAAATATAATATTTTATTGTTTAATATATTAAGTACTAAAAAGTATTATTATCCATAGAAGAAAGTTATGATTCGTTGAATGTGGATTCATCAACATATCTGCACCTGCAACTCCAATGTCGCCTTCTCCAACATCGCCATGAATGCTATTTAATGAAACGCCTTCAGCAACATCAGATTCCAAATGTGAGCGCTCATCTAAAAAGAAAAAACAAAGCTTTCAGGCGAAGATATGCGATTATATGGAGCAGTCCTCTAAGGATTTTAAAGAAGCTCTTAAAGAGAATAAAGAAATAGAGGAGAAGAAGGTGGTACTTTTGGAACGCTGCGTTTCAGATTTTAGTGAACTGAAAGACGCTATGGTGTCATTTTTAAAAAAACAATAATTAATATAATAAAATATGTACTTACAAATGAAAGATGTCAATGCTTTACGTATATCCTCTGCTCTACCAACATTTTGAGTAATAATTGTTATGTCTGGTGAATGTCTGGTGAATGTCTTGCATGGTCGATCATTTGCCGTGATGCCAACCAACTTTCATTTACCTCGTCATTTTCGTTGTTAAGAAAATTGTGCAGTGCACAACACGCCTTGATGATCAGTGTAGCATTGTCCACTTGGTTATCGATACCCTTTCCGATTCTCCTAAATCGAGCTTTCAAGTGGCCAAATGCGTTTTCAACTACCCTCCTGCATTTAGAATGGCGATAATTGAACGCTTTTTTATCCGCTGGTTGTGCAACAGTGAAAGGGTACGGTTTCATAAGCTCATCACCAAGTCTAAATGCAGAGTCTCCTTTTATGAAAACCGGTACTCTTGTGTTGTTCATGTTTCTTGCCATATCATTTAAAAGCTCACAGTTTTTGAGTTCTCGCTTGAGCAATGATTTTTCATAAATGTTAGAATCATGACAGCGACCTGGGCTACCAACATTTAAGTAAATGAAACGACACCTGAAGAAGACTTATTATGTTATACATTCTATTAGCAATAGTAGTTGTTTACAAACCTTGCATCTACTAAAGCTAGCAAAACTGTAGAGTACCATCCTTTGTAGTTATGATAATCTACAGCGTCTTCTGTAGATGGGTGAATTGCTATATGACATCCATCTGAAAATGTGGAGTGATATTATACAAATTTAAAAGTATTGAAAAAAAATCTTACCAATAGCGCCAAGGCATTGCGGAAATCCCATACCTTCAAATCCACGTAAGCACTCTTCAACTTTTCCAGCTGTCAATGGAAAATTTTGAAGATACAGAGGTCGTAATTGCTTCCAAGTCTCTCTACAAAAGTCCAACACTATTGTGCACACTGTCGACTTTCCAACTCCGAACATGTTTGCTATGGTCCGGTACTCAGCTGATGAACCTAGCGCGTACATTGCTATTGCAACACGTTTTTGTAGAGGAATTGCCTTTCTATAAGTGGTATCTTTTTTTTCTTTATTTTTTACCAGCTCACAAAGCTTGTTGAAAGATTTGCGGTTCATGCGCAAATTGCTCTTAAAGAAAGCATCTGAGCAGTTTTGGCAATCAATTTCCCAGAAAAATTGTGAACGTTCCTAAAAGAAAAACACTTTTAGATACACACATATATACACATAATAATAAGTTAATACATACTTTTCTCCAGCACTTTTTCATCACAGATGCCTCAGATATGGCTGCACATAACGTGAGGTGCATTTCATATTTCATTAGCAAAAGATTCCTTTGTGCTCTTGAAGTATTGAATAGATCCTCCATTATTTTCGCAATATCCAGCATTTTTATCATAAAAAAAATAATTTTAATAATATTTGGCGGCATTTTTATTCACTAATGCTTAATATTTATTCACTAATGGTTAATTTCAATTTTCTCTGCTGTTTGTTATTTAATTTTGTTCATTTATAAATGTAAACAAACCAATGTCAAACTTAATCTTATGCGAATCAGCTGATTGCTGTGTGAACGCATAAGATTATCGGTTGTTATTTTATTTTTATTGACAACAAGTGCACCAACAACAAACAAACGCCATCACACAAATAGACACAAATCAAAACAGCATGTTTTAGTTAGTTTGATAACATCGAACCATTATATATGCTTTCAACTTTATATATATTTTAAAATAATAAATTGATAAACACTATATTTGCCATTTCTAAGCATTCGTAGAAAATGTTTAAAATTACGTTTTAGCCCATACAAATATTATTTATTAAAGGTGCTAGTTTTTGTTCAAATAAAGATTAGGATTTTAAATTGTTTAGGAAACTTAGAGTTCAGGCTTTGCCTGATAGAGTATAAAATATTTGAAAAAATTGTTTTAATATCTAATGCCATGTTCTGATATAGCACTTAATCGCGCGATTAGGGTCATTAACGAGATTAAAGCACTAATCTACATATAATCGCGCGATTAACTCATACAAAAACTGTCAAACGTAATCCTCTCATTGACGAGATTACCTGCTAATCTAGTTGATTAGCGTCAATGCAACCCTGTTTTTGTCTAACATAAACGACAGATGGCGCTGTTTTTACCATATGATAACAGCTGTTATTTGTTATTGTGGTTTTATTTGCAATTTGTAAGAAAATATGGCAGCAAAAAAGAAAAGAATAAACTGGTGCGATGGGGCAGAAATCTGCCTCATCGAGATATGGCAGAGCAGATTGCAACAACTGCGATCTGCTAGGAAAAACTTGCATATATATGAGGAAATGGCGGTAGAGATGCGGAACTTTGGCTATCACTTCACGGGCGCAGAAATAAAAGTTAAAGTGCACAATTTTACAAATAGATACAGGTATGTACAATTTTTTATATGTAAAAACACTTATAAATATGATAAATTTATTGAAAATTGTATTCACAGACAGGAGAAGACAAAAATTGGCCCGTCTGGGGGTGCGCCATCTTTGTGGAAGCACTATGCTGCTGTGCACCAAATATTGAATGGCTGCAAAAGTATTGACACTGAAGCAATTGTGGAAGACAGTATTATGGGTAAATATAATATTTTATTGTTTAATATATTAAGTACTAACAAGTATTATTATCCATAGAAGAAAGTTATGATTCGTTGAATGTGGATTCATCAACATATTCTGCACCTGCAACTCCAATGTCGCCTTCTCCAACATCGCCATGAATGCTATTTAATGAAACGCCTTCAGCAACATCAGATTCCAAATGTGAGCGCTCATCTAAAAAGAAAAAACAAAGCTTTCAGGCGAAGATATGCGATTATATGGAGCAGTCCTCTAAGGATTTTAAAGAAGCTCTTAAAGAGAATAAAGAAATAGAGGAGAAGAAGGTGGCACTTTTGGAACGCTGCGTTTCAGATTTTAGTGAACTGAAAGACGCTATGGTGTCATTTTTAAAAAAACAATAATTAATATAATAAAATATGTACTTACAAATGAAAGATGTCAATGCTTTACGTATATCCTCTGCTCTACTAACATTTTGAGTAATAATTGTTATGTCTGGTGAATGTCTGGTGAATGTCTTGCATGGTCGATCATTTGCTGTGATGCCAACCAACTTTCATTTACCTCGTCATTTTCGTTGTTAAGAAAATTGTGCAGTGCACAACACGCCTTGATGATCAGTGTAGCATTGTCCACTTGGTTATCGATACCCTTTCCGATTCTCCTAAATCGAGCTTTCAAGTGGCCAAATGCGTTTTCAACTACCCTCCTGCATTTAGAATGGCGATAATTGAACGCTTTTTATCCGCTGGTTGTGCAACAGTGAAAGGGTACGGTTTCATAAGCTCATCACCAAGTCTAAATGCAGAGTCTCCTATTATGAAAACCGGTACTCTTGTGTTGTTCATGTTTCTTGCCATATCATTTAAAAGCTCACAGTTTTTGAGTTCTCGCTTGAGCAATGATTTTTCATAAATGTTAGAATCATGACAGCGACCTGGGCTACCAACATTTAAGTAAATGAAACGACACCTGAAGAAGACTTATTATGTTATACATTCTATTAGCAATAGTAGTTGTTTACAAACCTTGCATCTACTAAAGCTAGCAAAACTGTAGAGTACCATCCTTTGTAGTTATGATAATCTACAGCGTCTTCTGTAGATGGGTGAATGCTATATGACATCCATCTGAAAATGTGGAGTGATATTATACAAATTTAAAAGTATTGAAAAAAATCTTACCAATAGCGCCAAGGCATTGCGGAAATCCCATACCTTCAAATCCACGTAAGCACTCTTCAACTTTTCCAGCTGTCAATGGAAAATTTTGAAGATACAGAGGTCGTAATTGCTTCCAAGTCTCTCTACAAAAGTCCAACACTATTGTGCACACTGTCGACTTTCCAACTCCGAACATGTTTGCTATGGTCCGGTACTCAGCTGATGAACCTAGCGCGTACATTGCTATTGCAACACGTTTTTGTAGAGGAATTGCCTTTCTATAAGTGGTATCTTTTTTTTCTTTATTTTTACCAGCTCACAAAGCTTGTTGAAAGATTTGCGGTTCATGCGCAAATTGCTCTTAAAGAAAGCATCTGAGCAGTTTTGGCAATCAATTTCCCAGAAAAATTGTGAACGTTCCTAAAAGAAAAACACTTTTAGATACACACATATATACACATAATAATAAGTTAATACATACTTTTCTCCAGCACTTTTCATCACAGATGCCTCAGATATGGCTGCACATAACGTGAGGTGCATTTCATATTTCATTAGCAAAAGATTCCTTTGTGCTCTTGAAGTATTGAATAGATCCTCCATTATTTTCGCAATATCCAGCATTTTTATCATAAAAAAAATAATTTTAATAATATTTGGCGGCATTTTTATTCACTAATGCTTAATATTTATTCACTAATGGTTAATTTCAATTTTCTCTGCTGTTTGTTATTTAATTTTGTTCATTTATAAATGTAAACAAACCAATGTCAAACTTAATCTTATGCGAATCAGCTGATTGCTGTGTGAACGCATAAGATTATCGGTTGTTATTTTATTTTTATTGACAACAAGTGCACCAACAACAAACAAACGCCATCACACAAATAGACACAAATCAAAACAGCATGTTTTAGTTAGTTTGATAACATCGAACCATTATATATGCTTTTCAACTTTATATATATTTTAAAATAATAAATTGATAAACACTATATTTGCCATTTCTAAGCATTCGTAGAAAATGTTTAAAATTACGTTTAGCCCATACAAATATTATTATTAAAGGTGCTAGTTTTTGTTCAAATAAGATTAGGATTTTAAATTGTTTAGGAAACTTAGAGTTCAGGCTTTGCCTGATAGAGTATAAAATATTTGAAAAAATTGTTTTAATATCTAATGCCATGTTCTGATATAGCACTTAATCGCGCGATTAGGGTCATTAACGAGATTAAAGCACTAATCTACATATAATCGCGCGATAACTCATACAAAAACTGTCAAACGTAATCCTCTCATTGACGAGATTACCTGCTAATCTAGTTGATTAGCGTCAATGCAACCCTGTTTTTGTCTAACATAAACGACAGATGACGCTGTTTTTACCATATGATAACAGCTGTTATTTGTTATTGTGGTTTTATTTGCAATTTGTAAGAAAATATGGCAGCAAACAAGAAAAGAATAAACTGGTGCGATGGGGCAGAAATCTGCCTCATCGAGATATGGCAGAGCAGATTGCAACAACTGCGATCTGCTAGGAAAAACTTGCATATATATGAGGAAATAGCGGTAGAGATGCGGAACTTTGGCTATCACTTCACGGGCGCAGAAATAAAAGTTAAAGTGCACAATTTTACAAATAGATACAGGTATGTACAATTTTTTATATGTAAAAACACTTATAAATATGATAAATTTATTGAAAATTGTATTCACAGACAGGAGAAGACAAAAATTGGCCCGTCTGGGGGTGCGCCATCTTGTGGAAGCACTATGCTGCTGTGCACCAAATATTGAATGGCTGCAAAAGTATTGACACTGAAGCAATTGTGGAAGACAGTATTATGGGTAAATATAATATTTTATTGTTTAATATATTAAGTACTAAAAAGTATTATTATCCATAGAAGAAAGTTATGATTCGTTGAATGTGGATTCATCAACATATTCTGCACCTGCAACTCCAATGTCGCCTTCTCCAACATCGCCATGAATGCTATTTAATGAAACGCCTTCAGCAACATCAGATTCCAAATGTGAGCGCTCATCTAAAAAGAAAAAACAAAGCTTTCAGGCGAAGATATGCGATTATATGGAGCAGTCCTCTAAGGATTTTAAAGAAGCTCTTAAAGAGAATAAAGAAATAGAGGAGAAGAAGGTGGTACTTTTGGAACGCTGCGTTTCAGATTTTAGTGAACTGAAAGACGCTATGGTGTCATTTTTAAAAAAACAATAATTAATATAATAAAATATGTACTTACAAATGAAAGATGTCAATGCTTTACGTATATCCTCTGCTCTACCAACATTTTGAGTAATAATTGTTATGTCTGGTGAATGTCTGGTGAATGTCTTGCATGGTCGATCATTTGCCGTGATGCCAACCAACTTTCATTTACCTCGTCATTTTCGTTGTTAAGAAAATTGTGCAGTGCACAACACGCCTTGATGATCAGTGTAGCATTGTCCACTTGGTTATCGATACCCTTTCCGATTCTCCTAAATCGAGCTTTCAAGTGGCCAAATGCGTTTTCAACTACCCTCCTGCATTTAGAATGGCGATAATTGAACGCTTTTTTATCCGCTGGTTGTGCAACAGTGAAAGGGTACGGTTTCATAAGCTCATCACCAAGTCTAAATGCAGAGTCTCCTATTATGAAAACCGGTACTCTTGTGTTGTTCATGTTCTTGCCATATCATTTAAAAGCTCACAGTTTTTGAGTTCTCGCTTGAGCAATGATTTTTCATAAATGTTAGAATCATGACAGCGACCTGGGCTACCAACATTTAAGTAAATGAAACGACACCTGAAGAAGACTTATTATGTTATACATTCTATTAGCAATAGTAGTTGTTTACAAACCTTGCATCTACTAAAGCTAGCAAAACTGTAGAGTACCATCCTTTGTAGTTATGATAATCTACAGCGTCTTCTGTAGATGGGTGAATTGCTATATGACATCCATCTGAAAATGTGGAGTGATATTATACAAATTTAAAAGTATTGAAAAAAAATCTTACCAATAGCGCCAAGGCATTGCGGAAATCCCATACCTTCAAATCCACGTAAGCACTCTTCAACTTTTCCAGCTGTCAATGGAAAGTTTTGAAGATACAGAGGTCGTAATTGCTTCCAAGTCTCTCTACAAAAGTCCAACACTATTGTGCACACTGTCGACTTTCCAACTCCGAACATGTTTGCTATGGTCCGGTACTCAGCTGATGAACCTAGCGCGTACATTGCTATTGCAACACGTTTTTGTAGAGGAATTGCCTTTCTATAAGTGGTATCTTTTTTTTCTTTATTTTTTACCAGCTCACAAAGCTTGTTGAAAGATTTGCGGTTTATGCGCAAATTGCTCTTAAAGAAAGCATCTGAGCAGTTTTGGCAATCAATTTCCCAGAAAAATTGTGAACGTTCCTTAAAGAAAAACACTTTTAGATACACACATATATACACATAATAATAAGTTAATACATACTTTTCTCCAGCACTTTTTCATCACAGATGCCTCAGATATGGCTGCACATAACGTGAGGTGCATTTCATATTTCATTAGCAAAAGATTCCTTTGTGCTCTTGAAGTATTGAATAGATCCTCCATTATTTTCGCCATATCCAGCATTTTTATCATAAAAAAAATAATTTTAATAATATTTGGCGGCATTTTTATTCACTAATGCTTAATATTTATTCACTAATGGTTAATTTCAATTTTCTCTGCTGTTTGTTATTTAATTTTGTTCATTTATAAATGTAAACAAACCAATGTCAAACTTAATCTTATGCGAATCAGCTGATTGCTGTGTGAACGCATAAGATTATCGGTGGTAGATTATCGTAATCACGCGATTAATTTTTCATAGTGTGAACATGGCATTACATTGCATTCCAATAGGCAACTAGCCTTTTGAGCTTGTGCACATTGACCATTATGGACCTGTTGACAACGGTAGACCAAACAAGTAAGAAGGCTCTAGTCGGGAGAGCCCGACTAGAAGATACCCTGAACCCAGTTGCAATAAATATGTAAATTAAATTTAGAATTGACTTTGGTATAAGGACTTAGCTTCAATCGATTAAATTCGATATCTCCGGTGTTTCTTAACCGATTTGGACAAAATTTTTGGAAAAGTTCTATTATTACCCATTACTTCAAGATTTTAGATTTTCCAAATTCGATATTTTATTGTTATCGCTATTATGTGTGTATCGGAAACCAGAATATTTATCGATGATTTGAAGCAAATTTGTTCTGCTTATGGTATAGGAGAACTTAAATACAAAATCTGATGTCTCTAGCTCTTGTAGTCTCTGAGATCCACGCGTTCATACAGACAGACAGACGGACAGACGGACAGACAGACGGACAGACGGACATGGCTATATCGTCTCGGCTGTTGATGCTGATCAAGAATATATATACTTTATAGGGTCGGAGATGCTTCCTTCTGCCTGTTACATACTTTTGCACAAATCCATTATACCCTTATTTACTCATTTTATGGGTTAAGGGTATAAAAAGCATATTTTCGTAATTATAGATGGTTTTACAAAATTTGTGCGACTGTACGCAACAAAGACAACAAACACTAAAGAGGCAATCATTTCGCTTAAAGATTATTTTAGGGCGTACAGTAGGCCGAAATACATTATCTCAGACCGTGGCTCTTGTTTTACCTCGAAGGATTTCGATGAATTTTTAGATGAGAGCGGAGTTAAGCACATGAAGATTGCAACAGGGTCACCACAGGCCAACGGCCAAGTGGAGAGAATCAACAGAAGTATTGGACCAATGATCGCAAAATAAGTAGAACCAGATAAAGGATTACACTGGGACATGGTATTAGAAGACGTAGAGTTTGCAATTAACAACACGCAGCACAGAAGCATTAATCAGACGCCAAGTACAATGTTATTCGGCATATGACAAAGGGGAAAATTAAGAGACGATTTAAAAGAAAAACTGGAAGACATCAATGTCGACCAAACAGGGAAAAGTTTAATAGAAATAAGAACTGAAGCATCAGAGAAACAGAAACAGGCACAGGCTTACAATAAAATCAAATACGACACTAGCAAAAGGACTATGACTATGTTATGGTCAAAAATTTCGACAGCACAATAGGTGCGTCTAGAAAATTAATACCAAAAAATAAAGGATCTTACATGATAGCGAAGGTTTTGAGAAACGACCGATTTCTATTAAAAGACGTTGAAGGTTTCCAATTATCCCGTAACCCTTATCAAGGTGTTTGGAGCGTGCAGAATATAAGACATTGGTTTGGAAAAAAGAAAAAATCAACTTAATATTAAAATACTAAAGTCAAGTAGATATATATATATATTATTATTTAGAATAAGATTTAAAAAAAAAAGGATTGTAAATAAAATAAAACGTGATCAGGAGATCTAAAACGTCAGGATGGCCGAGTTGTAGTAGGCCACCACTAACACACACCCAACCACCATACTAGCCCTAATTATAATGTTACGGCCACACTAGTTTAAGATACTGCTAATGACCATAATGTAATACTCATAAGAGCTGTTAAACTTAGATGAGTAATGTTAGGCATGACGTGCGAGAAACGCGCCAGGCAGTTGGTAGCCCATCGTGGAAAAGAAGAGAAGTGTTGCATGAGCTGAAGCTGATAATAAATAGATATACATATACTTAAACATATCAAGGTCTTTAATTATAAACCGACTATCCTGTCACAATAGCAACTTAATGAAATTGTTGTTAAAATCGAATATCTATTATTGTATCCCTTGAAGGATGAATCTTGTTTTTTCTCTTGCAAATATATATAAGATAATATAAATGAATTTTCTGTTTGCAATGAAGCAATAAAATAACAAGTAAATCAAAAAAAATTTTGAAGACATGCTTTTATACGCTTTATTGCATAAATTTGTATTCGATTTTTTGGTTGGGAATAATAAAAAAATGTAAAAACAAAATTAAAAAAATAAGCTTCGATCGGAGATCGAACCTAAGATCTCCGGCCTACGAAGCGGCAGGCTTCCCTTCATGCCACCTAAGCTTGTGATATTTGACAGTCAAATTAGTAAGTTAAGCAAAAGGGAAAACAGTTTTTCGTGGTTTTTACATGATATTACATATTTTAGCGTGCCAAAAACTTGTAAAACATGTATTGTCATCTGAAACACATCTTTGGTGAAAATTTCAGAGCTCTAGGTATTCGGGTACTTGGTGAAAATTTGATTACAATATTCCGGTACAAACATACAGACAGACAGACAGACAGACAGACAGACAAGTCAAGTTAAATAAAAGCATGTAAAAATCGAATGCAGCTTTAATGGAATCATCTCGCTTATTTTTACTATGATTAAAATTTGTAAAGCCATGAAAATCGAAATATATATTATTCCTTGGATGTAAGTTAGCTGGAGTATACTCGTAGGATGTCGTAACCACGCTTGGGATTTTCCTATAATATTTTTGGGTAAGGAGAATCATAGGAAGGGTGGGTACAGAGCCAAAGCTACCACAACATCTAGTAGCTTATTCCGGGTGTAATAATGAAACCCTTTTGTAACTTTTTTAACTCCGACCGGTATTTGGTTTTTAAAATAAATTCTGACGAGTCGAGATTTGTTGTGTGACTTAATCAACGAACCCCACTCCCGATTGTTTGCTAGCCGATGTCGCGAGTCCTAGTCTGATTGGTTGCACAATGAAAATAGGTACGATCTCGAACTTTAAGGTGTCGAGATTCGAACTCGAAGCTTATATCAAAGCAGCTTGTCCGCTAAAACATTTGGCTTCTAGAATTAATTTTCAATTGACAACATGGAATTGCTGGACTTGATACATTATTTGAAAAACTATTGCTACTGGAATTCATTTGTATTGCAACTAAAATTATTAATTTTTTCAGAACAGAACATTTTTATTTCAACAAAATCCACAAGTTCCGTAATTGTTGCCAAATCGTACTCACAATAATTGAAATTTTTTCCGATATTGATGAAATATCTTCAGAGTTTGGCTTGTAAAGTTTCTTTATTTTTGCGATAGTGGACAATACAAAGCATAATGAAGTAAAACTACACGTTTGCCAATCTTTAAATGTTTTTTTCGAAATCTTCAAGAAGAATTAATATTATTCATAATGTATGTTAAAGCTTATGAGTTTTTCACTCCCCTCTGACTCCCCTAATATTTGATTAACTTTTGTCCAGCTATCCACTATAGAAATAAGCATAGTATAATTGGAATTCCATCGAGTAGGGCACACGTTTTTAATAGCTTTTTATTAGCTTCACTTAAGGCAGAGTGAGTGATTGAGTAACTCAAAAAATAAAACAAGTGGAAACGTTGCAGTCGGACGCAACCGACTGCGGCATACTCGATACCAGTATTAAAACCGCTAAAAAGAGGCCTGATTGCAAAGGAGTACGGATGCGGAAGGGGTGTACGCTGCCTTAAAAATTCTTCGATGCAGATGGGTATGCCACCAACTATCTTCCTTCCAAATTTGGTGAATCCAGCTCAAAGTTTGTAAGAGCTGTGGAAAGAGGGGCTGGGGGCGGTATGGGTGGGTGTGGCATCCAAATTTTTGATGCAGATTGTGAAATGTCAATTACTATCTTCACACCAAATTTGGAGACTCTAGCTCGAAGCTTGCAAAAAGTTTCGAGCGGGGGGCTGGGGGGAGCATGGCTGGGCGTGGCATCCAAATTTTTGATGCAGATCTTTGTGGATTGTCCATTGCTATCTTCATAGCAAATTAGGTGACTCTAGCTCGAAAATTGTTAAATGTGGGGAAAGGGGGGCTGGGGGCGGTATGGGTGGGCGTGGAATCCAAATTTTTGACGCAGATCTGTGTGGAATGTCAATTGCTATCTTCATACCAAATTTGGTGACTCTAGCTAAAAGTTTGTAAAAGGTGGGGAAAAGTGGTCGAAATGGGTGGGCGTGGCATCCAAAACTTTGATGCAGTTTTTTGGGGGTCGTTGCCAGCTATCTTCCTACCAAAATTGGAGGCTCTAGCTCCACAACTCTGGAAGATACACGCTTTCCCGTTTTTGACGAAAAGTTGGGAAGGATGGGGGCGGCGAGGGCAGTATTGGTGGGCGAGGCATCCAAGCTTTTGAAACAGTTTTTGGGGGGTCATCATCACCTATCTTGGCACCAAATTTGGTGGCTCTAGCTAAAAATCTGTGGGAGATATAGCTATTTCTGATTTCAATATGCGGGGTGGCTGGGGCGGAAAGGGTGGTTGTGGCTCCAAAACTTTGATGCAGTTCTTTGGGATTCGTTACCAGCTATCTTCCTACCAAATTTGGAGGCTCTAGCTCCACAACTCTGGAAGATACACGCTTTCCCGTTTTTGACGAAGCGTTGGGGTGGATGTAGGCGGTTAGGGCATTATCGGTAGGCATCCAAACTTTTGATGCAGTTTTTGGGGGGTCATCATTACGTATCTTGGCACCAAATTTGGGTGGCTATAGCTCAAAAACTGTGGGAGATATAGCCATTTTTGACTTTAAAATGCGGGGGGCTGGGGGCGGAATGGGTGGGCGGGCTCCAAAATTTGTAATGCAGTTTTTTGGAAGTTGATAGTAGCTATCTGCTCACCAAATTTTGTAGTTCTAGCTGTAAGGATGTGCGAAATAGGTGGATTAATCGCTTTCGAGCTATCGAATTTATTGTTTTGCCAGCCCCCCAGTTATCGTAGAACCCCAATCTTTACATTTTGATTTACTACCCTATAGAAATTCACACATGTGAAACAGAGTATATTGAGTTTGTCATGAATCTGTAACGCCTTAAAGGAATTAAAGGAGACCCCATAAACTATGTATCAAAATGATCCGGGCGGGCTCAGGAATTGAGTTCCGAGTGTCCGTCCGTCCGTCTGTTTCAACACGATTTCCGGCCAAACTGCTAATTCGATATTGATGAAACTATCATAGATTGCTTAGATCATATCAGGTTTGTTCACTGTGAAATTTCATCCCGCTCGGAGCATTCTACGACATAGCCATCATACAAACTGAGCATATCGTACTATCAAAAAAAAAAAAAAATTAATCCATGTGTGAAGGGTAACATAGTCTTGGAATAGCCCAAATTAACTATGCGGCACTTGTTCTTTATGTGAATGAGATTTGACTAAAATTAAAGAAATATTTCTTACGCACAAAATTGAGATACAGTGTTTTTTGGTTGTTTGTTACAAAGCTACACCAAATTCATCTTTCCGGCTTTATGTTTTAGTTCACTTTATTAAGCGCAACTGATTTGATTCAGCACAACTCGTATATAAATTAGTTTGTTTTAGAATGTATTCGAGTTTTACTGCCGGAGCGCAAAATGTTTACACATCAAAAACGTTAAAATAGCAAAAAGGCGCCTACATGCACGCATAAAATATATGAATGCATTATGTTCTGCTTCTTCGTAAATGCACAGACCCACACACACACTTACAGACTAACATAATATATAGACGAATGATGAGTGTTGGTTGTTGATACCCTAACTAGCTTATTTGCTATATTACTAAATTAAGAAATTAGTATTACTTAACTTTTTTTACTTGTTACTCAATGGTTTGCTAAGCGCCAACTTATGCTTATCAAGGTATGCAATTATTGCAACATATTGAACTACACACATATCCACAGTAGCACTTAAATTATGTTAGGGTTTTTTTTTTAAATTCATTTATTACGCGCTAAAATTAAGTAACCTAAACTAAGTAATACTATTTGGTACACTATGACTACATTGGGAAAAAGATAGAACAATAGCAATTGCGGAACGGCCGTTAGGTAATGCGTCGCAAACGCTTTGGTTCCTCCTACTCCCGTTGTCGATTTCGCTCTCTCTCGGCCTTCCGCAGTTCGGTCGTAACAGCCGCCCCGAAGACGCTGAAGGCTTCCCAGTTGTCCCTGCTGGCTAGCAGCAGGGTTATTAGGTTGTCCACCTCAATGGCGCAGCCAAAACTCCTCTCCAAGTCCGCGCGAAGCTCGGTGAAGCGTGTGCAGTGTAGCAGAACATGCTCCGCATCCTCGACGACCCCTCCTCCGCAATGGATGCAGAAAGGAGCAGACTCATGGCCAAAACGGTGGAGATATCCACGGAAGCAGCCATGCCCGCTAAGGATCTGGGTGATGCCCATGCCTCCTGTTCAACCACACCGATATATTCGGGATTAAGCGGTGAGTCCAACGCCCTTTAGTGGACGAATCGCAGCGCCTCTTCCAGTTGATCAGCGTGCGCAATTTTGCCGTGTTTCGCGCTGCCTTCTTGAGGGCCACTGAGGGGTCCTTGCCATGTGTCTCCTGGTGCACCTCGGCGATTTCCCTGGCGAGCTCTGAGATGGGGGCAGTTCCGGCTAGCACCAGGCACGCATCGTCCGAAATGGTTCAGAATCCGCAACACACTCTGATCGCCCCAAGGCGGTGGGTAGCCGTCAATCCACGGGAGTAGCTGACATAGCGGAGGCTAAGTTGCCATAAAAGCGCCGCGTACAGCATCACCGACCTAGTCACGCTGGATAGAAGTCGTCTTCTGCCCAGCTTAGGGCCCCTCGTGTTAGGCATAATGCGCGATAATGCCCGGTTAATCAAAGCTGCCTTCGAGCTGGCATATGCCAGATGCTCCTTGAAGCACAGCCTGGTGTCCAGCATCACTCCCAGGTACTTTATTGCCCTCTTTGAAGAGATTGTTGAGTTTGCTACTTGAATAGTGGCTGTCTCAACCGCTTTCCGACTGCTTATAAGCACGGCCTCGGTTTTCTGAGGGGCAATCTGTAGTCCGACCGAAGAGAGCCACTGAATGACAACTTCGGTAGTTTGGTTACATCTATCCTCGGATGTCTTGAGCTCCTTTGCCACCACCACTAGCGCCACGTCGTCCGCAAAACCCACTATACGGACATCGTCTGGCATCGGAAGCCGAAAAACGCCATCGTACATGGCGTTGCACAGGAAAGGGCCAAGTACTGACCCCTGTGGCACTCCTCCGGATACGCGGTACTCCTCAGTTGCCTCGCAGGTGTTGTAAAGTAGGACTCTTTCCTGGACGTAGCTCCTGATCATCCTCAACAGGTACTCTGGCACTCTGAATGCTTCAAGCGCCTCCAAGATGCACCTCCACTTTGCTGAGTTAAGAGCGTTCTTGACATCCAGCGTTGCGATCAGGCAGTATTTTTTGGCACCACCTCTCCATCTACCGGCAATCGATTCCGAAGCTATCTCAACCACCTTACCGATCGCATCGATCGTTGATCTTGCCTTGCGGAAGCCGTACTGGTGGGGTGACACTCCTCCCGCCGCATCTAGGGCCATTTCAAGGCGTGTGCAAAGGACTTGTTCCAATATCTTGCCGACCGTATCTATAAGGCAGATAGGTCGATATGCAGCTGGGTCATCAAGCTGCTTGCCGGGTTTTGGTAGTAGAACCAGGCGCTGAACTTTCCACCGGTTTGGGAATACTCCGCTGCTTAGGCATGTGTTAAACATGTGCGCAAATAAGTCAGGTCGCAGCGCGAGGGCTAGCCTGAGCGCTCGGTTGGGAATTCCATCGGGGCCGGGTGCCTTGCTGGGCTTCATCCTCTCTGCGACATGGCAAGTCTCCTCTAAGGTGACCATCTCAAAAACGGCAGGCGTGGAATCCACCGCCGGAGAGCCGCCGATCTCGTCAGGCATGCTAGGGAACAAATGGCCTTAACGCCTCTAGATCGGAAGGATGGCAACGGGAAAAGCCGTTGAACCTCGATTTTATATGCATCACCCCACGGGTCGTTTTCCGCCGAGTCGCAGAGGTCAAGAAAACACCTACGCTTGCTGTCCTTGATCAGCTTTTGCAGATGTCTCCTGCATACGAGAAAAGCTGCTTGTGGTTCTCAGAACTCCTGTGAGCCGCGTGAGCGCTGGTAGCGGCGTCGAGCTTAGTTGCATTCGCTCCTAGCCTCTGCTATTTCTTCGTTCCACCAATATACTGGAACATGGTGCCTCCGGTAAGTTTTTCGTCTGGCCATGCTTGCCTCACAAGCTCTGCTTAGCAGCGACATGGTCCAATCAACCACCTCGTCGGTGCTGCCGGAATTGTTCGGGATCTCAGCGGACTCCAGCTGAGTACCAAATATACGCGTGTCGAGAGCCTCGGCACGGTATTTTGTCCTCGGTTGATCTGGGCCCAGCTGGCGATCAGGGCGCCCTCCCACGGTGCACCAAATAGCAGCGTGGTCGCTAGCGTTGTAGGTGGCATCGATGCTCCACCTGGATGAGCCGAACATCGAGCTGCTGACGAACGTTAGGTCCACAACGGAACCCAGCCCTGCTCTGCTGAAGGTGTGCTGTGTGCCCTAGTTGAGTAAGGATACATCCAGTAGCGTAAAGGCTTCCAGCAGCGCTCGACCTTTGGCGTTAGTCGACAAGCTGCCCCACTACTCCGCTCAAGCATTAAAATCCCCTGCGATGACGAGAGGGTTACGACCTCTAGCATCTGACACCAGAGAGTCAAGAGAGCTAGTGTACTTCGAGAGCTGCAGACTAGGAGGCATGTAGACGGAGTACATCCACATGTCACCCACCATAGTGCGCACAAAGCAGTTGGACCCATGCACTCTGGCCAGGGGTATCGCTGTGCTCCCGCAGGACCAAATAGCCTAAGGTATCTAGTACGCAGCTAGGGCCCCCGCGCATCCGGTAGGGCTCACTAATTTACGCAACGTCTGCAGAGTGTTCACGCACTGTTTGCGACAGCAAATCCTGCACCGCTGCACAATGGTTTAAGTTTAATTGAATGAACTTCAGTTGGCACGGCCTTGTGCACTACCGCTAAGTGGGCATCTACTGCTACCTGCCTGGTGGCTTGTGGATGCATAGCCTTTCGCAATGCAGATAAAGCATTTTGCCACCTCGCTCTTGCAGCTCGCTGCCTTGTGGCCTAAATTTCTGCACCTGATGCAGCAATTTGACCTATCGACCGGGTTACGACAGTTGCTTGCTGTATGTCCCATCTCCAGACATCTATAGCACCTAGTACGCGCGTCCTGCATGCGTACGGAGCAGTTGGACCATCCAATTTGAAACGAGCGCAAGGCTGGGATGCTTCCCGCCAGGTTCGCCGGGACTGAGAAGTGCGCCACTTGCGTGTTGCCATACCCCGGACGTAAGCTCTTAAAGTTACATGCTTTAGCTGGGATATTAGCCTGCGCTGAAATTGCAGCCACTATTTCCTCTCTGCTGGCTAGCTCATCCAGCTCTCTCATTACAAAATGAGATTGCTCAGTTATTGAGCGCACCACGGCGCTTCCACCTAGCACCTGCTCCATCTCTTCCTTAAGCTGGTTAGTGCATTCCAGGCCGACTCCATTCAGCTCTAGAAGCAGGTCTCCTTTCGCTGTGCGACGTGCTTGTCTCACCTTGTCTCGAACTCCATTAAGCTTGCCATCACTCCTGCGCGTGACTAGCGATAAGACTTCGCTGTAGGTAAGTTCGCTTGTACTTATCACCAGCGCATCAGACCTACTCTTGGTAAGCGGCTTGCCAGGCGTCTTACCGGGTGGTTTGGTAGCCCTCTTGCGTTGAGCCGTCTGCCATTTGCTGCATGGGGCCGACTCCGAAACCACTGGATCCATGGGGCCAGTTCGGCTTTTTTTCGAGGGCGTTGCGCGCTGACCTGGCTCGCGCTCTCGCCGCCTCTTGGGCGTTGCTACCGTCCTCGCAACGCCGCTGCTCTGCTGGCGAACCTTATCGGCTGCGGACTCTGGTAGCTTTGCAGCCGGTAGCGTCTGCGTAGCCACGTCAGCACTGTCAGTGGAAGCTATCCTGCTCTTACAGGCCGAAGCCTCATACAGCTTAAAAGCCCTTGCTGCTAAGTCTCTGACCAATTGGTTCACTTGCCTCTGCCCGCTCAGAAGGGCTTTTAGGCCATTAAGGGTATCGCCCAGCTCCTCAAACACATCTCTCGTCACCGACTCTTTCCCCTGGGGCGAGGCGGCAGGCGCAGGTGAAGGCAGGGCACCTGGAGATTCCAGACTCTGTGCCGGTGCAGGCGCCAACCCCCAAGGGGGAGATCTCGGCAAAGCCGAGCGGCGCACAAACGCTTCCAGTGCTGATGCTCGAACCTAACGCTCGTTGAACAGTCGTTGAATTGAATTTGAGCTTCTAGCAGTCCCACGTTGACCAGAGGTTTCTCTCGGGTTTTGAACCGGTGGAGGGTATACCGCCTCTACACGGTCACCAGAGCCCCACGAAGCACCGCCGCGGCGGAGGGGGTTGGTAGTAGCCGGTTCCGTGGCCTTTGCTTGATGCTGCTAGATGTTCCCGTCTAAGAAACCACGCAATAACCAGCGCGCCTGATGGCTATGCAGCACTCTTTAGAGCGTATGCAACAGCCGTTCTTCCTTGCACCCAATGCACAAACCACGCCCAGCTGGGACACCTTCTGGAGTGTAAGCGCCACCTGTGGGTTACCACTCAGCTAACAACGTTATGCACATTATGCAGAGCGAGCGGCCCTGGTACGCTACGCGATCAGCTGACACTGAGGTCTTCCTAAAACACAAGTATACACAAGTTGCGCACCACAGAAGAGTAGTACGCACTATGTGTAATAATTGCGTGTATTGTTTCCACTCACACTAGCTAGGGTAAGCCCAATTGCGCGCAGATAAGGGGAGACTCCAACAAGCACGACGGCTATATCCAGACAACGCTCTTGGCCCAGGTGATGATGGCACAAGGTAAGTAGCGCAGACTTTCGGAGCTCGACTAACTTGCACAGTTTGTTGTTTGCTGTAGTTTTAACACTGCGAAAACGCTAAGAGGACGGAGCGACAGAAACACGCAACCGCACTTCTCAAGTTCAAGTTAGGTTAGGGTATGGTAGGGTAATGTAATGTAATGTAATGCAGACTAAAAGCGCGATTCCACTAGAGCAAGATGCAAGTATGTAATTGGTATTCGAAGATGCCGCATCTTTTTGTATTAGAATCCCATTTGTACAATGGGAATCTTATTCAAATGTTCCCCGTTGGTCGGCTGCATTCCCAGTTGGTTCGAAACCGACCAACTGGGAATGTTAGAAGTTAACATTACAGAGCACTGAACAGAGCTTTAACATAGCCGATAGTATGAAATTTGTAATCGATACTTGGTTTTAACAGTGCCAATTTGAGTAAAACAGCTTGTCATCAAGTGCCTGTCCAAACAAACTGGGATATTCGTTAAACCATGTTTGCATTTTGCGCAAAAATTAAAGCAATAATTTTTACTTTTTTAGCTTCACTAATTTTATTTGTGTTCGAACTCATATTTGCTTCCAATTAAATATAAACGTATCAAACAGCTGTCTGCTGTCTTTTTACAGACCCTGTTAAATCAAGATGCAACTACGCAATTGGATTTATAGTGGAATCACCTACATCTTTCACTCGCTGTTAATGAAAGATGCAGCCTAATGGAATCGGGGTATTACATAATATATAGACGAATGATGAGTGTTGGTTGTTGATACCCTAACTAGCTTATTTGCTATATTACTAAATTAAGAAATTAGTATTATTTAACTATTTTTACTTATGTTTCAATGGTTTGCTAAGCGCCAACTTATGCTTATCAAGGTATGCAATTATTGCAACATATTGAACTACACACATATCCACAGTAGCACTTACATTATGTTAGGGTATGGTAGGGTGTGTGAAGCAAATCAATTGGACTTGACGAATGATGAATCATGAAGTTGGATACCCTAACCAGCTTATATTATATATTAATAAATTAATACTTTAATATTATTAAAATATTTTAGTAATTTCTCATTTGCTTGCTAAGCGCAAACTTATACTTATCAAAATATGCAACTATTTCAAATATATTATGGAATTACATATCCACAATAGCACTTATATTTTAATGGGGTGTTCAACATCATCACCGAACGTCCTTCTGTCCGTCTGTATGTTCGCAACTTTTTTCCACACCCTACAAGCTAGAGACTTTAAACTTTCCAATTCTTTTTATCCATGGAGTAGTAAATTCAAGAGTCAAGATGGGGGTTATACGATAACTGGCGAGCAGGCAAATTGGTACATTAGATAACTCAAAACCGATATATCCACACATTTCGCACATCCTTACAGTTAAAACTACAAATTTGGTAAGAAGATAGCTTCTAGCAACCCCCAAAAAACTGCATCAAAAATTTTGGAGCCACGCCCACCCATTCCGGCCCCAGCCTCCCCGCATTTTGAAGTCAAAAAGCCTATATCTCCCACAGTTTTTGACCTATGGCCACCAAATTTGGTGCCAAGATAAGTGATGATGACCCCCCAAAAACTGCATCAAAAGTTTGGATTCCACGCACACAAAATACTGCTCTAGCCGACCCCGTCCACCCATACGCTTCGTCAAAAACGGAAATGCGTGTATCTTCCAGAGTAGTGGATCTAGAGCCAACAAATTTGGTAGGAAGATAGCTGGCAACGACTCCCAAAAATCTGCATCAAAGTTTTGGAGCCACGTCCGCCCATTCCACCCCCCTCTCCAGACCTTTTACAAACTTTGAGCTAGAGTCACCAAATTTAGTATGAAGATAACAGTTGACATTCCACAAAGATCTGCATAAAAACTTTGGATGCCACGCCCACCCATACCGCCCCCAGCCCCTACTAATTTTTTTTTTTTTTACAAACTTTGAGCTAGAGCAAAGACCGTGGAATATCAAGATGTTCCAATTGTTAAGAACAGCTTTGTCTCAGGGGTTGGCCTCAGAAATATTTCAAATGGTATGAAGATAGCAATTGACATTTCTCAACTTTTACAAACTTTGAGTTAGAGTCACCAAATTCAGAAGGAATATAGCAATTGACATTCCACACAGATCTGCAACAATAATTTGGATGCCACACCCACCCATACCGCCCCCAGCCCCCCCTTCCCACACCCTTGAAAAACTTTGAGCTGGAGTCACCAAATTTGTTAGGAAGCTAGCAATTGACACTAAAAAAGATCTGCATTAAAAATTTGGATGCCACACCCACCCAATCTGCCCCCAGCTCTTCTTTCCCCGCACTATACAAGCTTTGAGCTAGAGTCAACAAATTTTGAAGGAAGGTAGCAATTGATATCCCACAAAGAAATGCAGCAAAAATTTGGAGGCCAAGCTCGCCCATACCACCCCCAGCCCCCTCACATATTACAAGCTTTAAACTAGAGTCACATAATTTTTAAGGAAATAGCTGGTGGCATCCCCATCTGAATAGAACAATCTTAGAGACAGCGTGCAACCCTGCAGCATCCGTACCCCTTTGCAATCAGTCCTTTTTTTTACCGGTTTTAACACTCATCTGTCCCTAAGAAGCAATAACAAATCAGTCCATGCTGTGTCAATTTTACACAATAAAAAAAAAAAATAAATAATTGAAAAATATTTTTAAAATTGAAAATAATTATTTAAATAACAAAATTAAACAAGTAAGAAGGCTCTAGTCGGGAGAGCCCGACTAGAAGATACCCTGAACCCAGTTGCAATAAATATATTTAATTTATATAAGACTTTGGTATACTGGCTTAGCTTACATCGATTAAGTTCAATATCTCCGGTGTTTCTCAACCGATTTGGACGAAATTTTCAGAAAAGTTGTATCATTATCCATTACTTCAACCCTCATTTTTAAATTTTCCAAATTCGATATTTTATTGTTATCGATATTATGTGTATATCGGAAACCAGAATAGTTATCGATAATTTGAAGCAAACTTGTTCTGCTCATTGTATAGGAGAACTTAAATACAAAATCAGAAGTCTCTAGCTCTTGTAGTCTCTGAGATCCACGCGTTCATACAGACGGACAGACGGACAGACGGTCAGACGGACAGACGGACAGACAGACGGACAGACGGACATGGCTATATCGTCTCGGCTGTTGATGCTGATCAAGAATATATATACTTTATAGGGTCGGAGATGCTTCCTTCTGCCTGTTACATACTTTTGCACAAAACCATTATACCCTTATTTACCCATTTTATGGGTTAAGGGTATAATAAAAAAAAGCAAATATATCTTTGAACCGCAAAATTCGCATAGAACAAAGCGATGCTGCGGGCAAAATTGTTTCATGCACCTATCGCATTCGGCAGAGTGGATGTTCGCATTCCTTTCTTTGTGTCATTACGTTTAATCCTAGTTATTGAGGATTTATGCACTTGATATTCCTGGCAAATTGATTTAATAGCAAGGCCACTGTCAAGTTTTTCTTGGATTCCACATTTTTGGACTATTGTTAGTTTATTTACATGTTTAATTACTGGCTACCAACCAATTGAAAAAAAAATCACCGAATATTAATGTTATCCACTGTACATAGATACACGCATCATGCTTGGGATTCCCCAGTTTATATTTCTTGACAGAGAGAGGAATGAACAATTGAATATTGAAAAAAAAAGAAACAAAAGTGGTAAAAACTAACTAAAACGTACGATTTTCTTAGGAAGTTGCGTTAAATGAGGTAATATTTTTTTTTAAGTTGCGTTAACAGAGTCAACAATGTTAAGAATTCGGGTGTTTGCAATAATCGAGGAGTTGCGTGTAACGAGGGTTGCGTTAACCGAGATCGCACTGTATATTTAAATTATGATTTTCTAAAAATTCATCAAAATTCGTTCAGTGGCCAAAATTTTATTCACATTCGAAGCAGTTCGAATTTCGAAATTGTGTCAAATTGACACAAGGGACAGATGCGTGTTAATACTGGCCGCCTCAAACTGCATCGCTTCCACTTGTTTATATACTCGTTACCGAAAGTTAAAAGTATATTGGAATGGTGCAATGTCCTCGCGGTGTCCGACCGTCCGTCCATCCGTCCATCCGTCCGTCCGTACGTCCGGGCGTCCGTCCGTCCGTCCGTCCATCCGTCCGTCCATCTGTCCGTCAATCCATTCGTACGTCCGTTTGTTCGCAACTTTTTTCCACACCCTTCAATCTAGAGACTTTAATGTTTCCAATTCGCTTTATCTATGGCATAGTAAATTATAGTGTCAAGATTGGGGTTCTACGAACCTGGGGGGCTGGCAAATCGATAAATTCGATAACTCAAACCGATAAATTCACAAATTTCGAACATCCTTTTATCATGAACTACAAAATATGGTAAGAAAATAGCAACTGGCCATACCCCAAAAACTGCATAAAAAATTTTGGAGCCACGCCCACCCAATCCGCCACCAGCCCTTCTTAAAAAACTTGGATGCCACGTGCCCTACTCCATACCGCCTCAATCTTCTTTCCACACCTTTTACAAACTTCGAGCTAGAGTCACCAAGTTTGGAAGGAAGGTAGCAGGGGGCATCCCCATCTGCATTGGAGAATCTTTAAAAGGCAGAAGGAAGCATCTCCGACCCCATAAAATATATATATTCTTGATCAGCATCAACAGCCGAGACGATATAGCCATGTCCGTCTGTCCGTCTGTCTGTCTGTCTGTCTATCCGTCTGTATGAACGCGTGGATCTCAGAGACTACAAGAGCTAGAGACTTCAAATTTTGTATATAAGTTCTCCTATACCATGACCAGAACGAGTTTGCTTCAAATTATCGATAACGGTAACAATAAAATAACGAATTTGGAAAATGAAAATGTGGGTTGAAATAATGGAAACGAAAGAACATTTCTGAAATTTAGTCCAAATCAGTTAAGAAATACCGGAGGTATCGAATTTAATCGATTGAAGTTAAGTCAGTGTACCAAAGTCTTACATAAATTTAATTTATTTATTGCAACTGGGTTCAGGGTATCTTCTAGACGGGCACTCCCTACTAGAGCCTTCTTACTTGTTTTGTTTAAAACTGTCAGAAATGAACGTTAAGCTTATCTGTAACTGGTAGAGAGAGATATTAAACATTTAACGAAAAAAGTCAAAATCACGATTTTCAAAAGAGTGCCCCTATCAACAAGAATAGAACTTATATAGAGTCGTCATGAGGCCAAATTCTGACTGCCAGTTGGAAAAGGCAATCGTGGCGACACCTCTCTCACAAAGCGCTGCTGCTGCTTTTTTCTCTGCCAGCGCATTTCATGCCCGATTATCAAGCCACTCGGCTTGGCGACTGTTATACGCTTCTTTTCCCTCATAGCACAGCCAGCCAGCCATGCTCTGAGTATTTTGCTTGTATAAACATATGAGCGTGTCTACGTCACACGTGTTATCATTTTTGCGACGTTGCCTTAGTGAAGCTATGCATTATACCCACATTCATATATATTTATGTATGTTTGCTGTTTTGCTAGGATTTCTACTGTTTTTTGTTTTTTTGTTTGGGCTGGCTAGTGTTAGTGTGTTAGTGATTTTGTATTTCAACATGACTTATGTAATTGTATGCGAAGCATTTGCCATGGCATTCATTGACCTTTCTCTACTTATTATCAATTCAATTTGGTGCAGAATTTGTATTTTGCCTACAAAAACCTAAAAAGCAAACTTCCAAGGCAGCCAAATATCATATTCTGCACCAAATTGAATTGATAATAAGTAGAGAAAGGTCAATGAATGCCATGGCAAATGCTTCGCACACAATTAAATATGTCATGTAGAAATACAAAATCACTAACACACTAACACTAGCCAGCCCAAACAAAATAACAAAAATCAGTAGAAATCCTAGCAAAACAGCAAACATATATAAATATATATGAATGTGGGTATAATGCATAGCTTCACTAAGGCAACGTCGCAAAAATGATTAAAAAAAATGATAATACGTGTGACGTAGACACGCTCATATGTTTATACAAGCAAAATACTCAGAGCATGGCTGGCTGGCTGTGCTATGAGGGAAAAGAAGCGTATAACAGTCGCCAAGCTGAGTGACTTGATATACTCGGGCATGAAATGCGCTGGCAGAGAAAAAAGCAGCAGCAGCGCTTTGTGAGAGAGGTGTTGCCACGATTGCCTATTCCAACTGGCTGTCAGAATTTGGCCTCATGACGACTCTATATAAGTTCCATTCTTGTTGGCCCCTATGGTGGCCTTTATCTTGTGAAAATCCAGCCAATAAAATGAAATAAAATGCCAAATCATTGTTTATATTAAAGTTCTTATATTTTATGCAATTAAATAATGAAAATCAAACGAATTTATTATTTTATTTATTATTATTCACCCCTATAACGAATGAAATTTCATGTGATATAATTTCACTTTTCGCCTTCACGTGATTACGAATGTCTAACAGCTGATAGTTCCCTTGTTCGAAACCATTTCGCCCTATTCTGAATAAAATTCAACGGCGAAATGAATTCACTTTTCCCTTATAATCGTTCACCTGTTTTGAGTTGGCGGAATTGAAAATGTAAGTAATTTGTTTGACATAAATTAAACTAAGTTTCTATAGAAAATGATTTTTTTGTAAATTTAAGGTTAAAGAGTATAAATAAAACTCAATCTAGCATCCTGCTAGAAAGGATGACATTAAATAAAGAAATGGCTCAAAGTTTTTCCCGCCAAAATAAAGATGTTGTGGCAGCATTTTGGTGTGACTTAGAACGCGATTTAAATAGTGCTGGTCCACCGATTAAGTCCATAACCGAATGGAAAAAGGTAATTTATAAAATCAGTACAATTAGTTTTACTTATTTAATTTTTTAATAAGGTTTGGACTGACCAGAAACGCTACGTGCGCAACAAAATAGCCGCTAGCGCTAAGTTAAGGCAGGGAACTGGAGGCGGACCCAATCTCACGCAGGCACTCACTCCATCAGAGCAAGCCATTTCCGAGCTTGTCGATATGCGAGAATCAATTGAAGGTTTGGCAGGAGGAAAATTCTTCGGGTTAAATGTTTCTGAAACAATTGCAGATTCGTCGGAAAATGAAATGCAGATACTTGTCGACCAAACAATTGAATCATCTAGCAAACCATTAATAGATTCTTGCGTACCGACTACTCCTAGACCAGAAAAACACGTGTGGCCAAATTCGCCCACCGTTTCATCGCCTGCCAATTGCAAATTGCCAAAAATGACTGGCAAAACTACACAAGAAGTAGTTGAAGCAGAGTTGCTAGAGCAACAGAAACTCTGTAACACAATTTTGGAGGGTTTGGAGTTTTTTAAAACTCAAAACGTTAAAATTTCTGACACGTTGGAGAAGATTTTGGCTGAAACAGAAAAGCACAACAGGAAAATTATGGAGATCGAGCTCGAAAAGCTCAATATAAACCGTAGAATGCTGATGTTGCGTGAAAGAGAGGCAGAAATCTAAAAATTAAGTATTAAAATGATATGTACTGAATTATTCTTATGTTTTTTGTTTAAGTTAAATTTTTTTTCTTGTTTTTCTTAACATTAATTAAATATTGAATTGTTCTTAAGTTATTTGTTTATATGATTATAATAATCATTATAAAAGTCAAAGAAAACAAGTAAGAAGGCTCTAGTCGGGAGAGCCCGACTAGAATATACCCTGAACCCAGTTGCAATGAATATATTTAATTTATATAAGACTTTGGTATACTCGCTTAGCTTCCATCGATTAAGTTCAATATCTCCGGTGTTTCTCAACCGATTTGGACGAAATTTTCAGAAAAGTTCTATCATTATCCATTACTTCAACCCTCATTTTTAGATTTTCCAAATTCGATATTTTATTGTTATCGATATTATGTGTATATCGGAAACCAGAATAGTTATCGATAATTTGAAGCAAACTTGTTCTGCTCATGGTATAGGAGAACTCAAATACAAAATCAGAAGTCTCTAGCTCTTGTAGTCTCTGAGATCCACGCGTTCATACAGACGGACAGACGGACAGACGGTCAGACGGACAGACGGACAGACAGACGGACATGGCTATATCGTCTCGGCTGTTGATGCTGATCAAGAATATATACACTTTATAGGGTCGGAGATGCTTCCTTCTGCCTGTTACATACTTTTGCACAAAACCATTATACCCTTATTTACCCATTTTATGGGTTAAGGGTATAAAAATGAACTGAATAAAAAAAGAAGTGACACAAAATAAAAAAATTAATTAAATTCAATTTTGTATTTTTATTAATATAAGAATCTTTACAAGGAATTGGAAACATCTGCTCGAACTCGTTGAGCCACCCTCGACAATCTCTCATCTTCGAAAGTATTTGTGTGTTCCTGGTCATTCGATCCAATTGTCTGGCAATCAACACTGGGTTGATAAACACTTTTAAAGTGAATGCACATATTGTGCAATGCAGCACACACGTTATACCAAAATTTTTAATTAACTTACCAACATTACATTTAGGCTTAATTGGCCTTTCCTGTTATAATATAGGTTAGGTTAGGTTAAAGCGGTCGTGGAAGGCTAAGAAAGCCCCCCACACACATAGGCCATGTATTGGCCCGTTGTGGTGCCGCTTTTGGACTTAATCCAAAAACCATCTACCTAGACAATGAGCGTGTCGCACCGCCTTTGAGGGCGTGGTCCCAGCCCGAGGTTTGAATGAAAGACAGGATATTTTTCGGTTTAATATCCGCAAGTTGAGTGAGGTCCGATAGGAAGAAGGACCCTAGATAGCGATTTCTGTTTTTGCAGAGTGCCGGACAGTCGCAGAAAAGGTGGGAAACTGTTTCCTCCTCCTCTTCGTCACGACAGCTTCTGCAGAAATCATTTGAAGGGGTTAGAAGTCTCGCTGCATGAGACCCCACCAGCCAGTGTCCCGTAATGGCCCTGATTACGGCGGCACAGCCTAATCTGCTTAGGTGGATCGTAGTGCGATCGAACTTTGAGCTTGCAGCTGGCCATGGGAATACCCCAGCCCTCCTTGTCTGTGAGGAGAGGCATGGTAGTACCATGCCTTGCCAGCTCGTCTGCTTTGCAGTTGCCCTCGATGCCTTTGTGACCAGGCCCCCAAATGAGGTGTATTTCGAACTGCTCTGCCATCTCGTGTAGAGATCTGCGGCAGTTTGTGACGGATATCGAGTGTGATGATATCGCTTGGCTATCAGAAAAAATGCAGATTCTATCTGCGGAGCATTCACATTCGGAAATGCATGAAAGTGCTTCCTGTATGACTGCGATGTCAGCTTGAAATACGCTGCAGTGATCAGGTAGGTTGAACGATTTGTTGATAGACAGCTCCTCGCAAAAGTCGCCTCCCCCTACCCGGGCGTCTAGCTTAGAGCCGTCGGTGTAAATTTTTACAGAGTCTGTCGGCCCTGGCATGCCTGAGCGCCAATCCTCCCTTGGGGGGAGGGGGTTTTGGGGAATTCCTGAGGACAACAATAGTCCGTGTTTGAGGGGATAAGCAAGTTACCCACTAGGATACTAGAGTGTCCGAAATTCTGCACGGACCACTGCTTAGTTTCCCTCATGCGTAGGGCAGAGAGAGTTGCTACTAATTTCCCCATTTGGTCAATTGGTAGGAGATTTAGTATATTGCCAAAAGCCTCAGTTGGGGTCGTTCTGAGGGCCCCTGTTGTGATCAGTCCAGCGGCACGCTGTACTTTGCCAAGCTTGTGGACTGATGTCTTTTTAGAAAGCGTTGGCCACCATACTGACACTCCGTACAGTAGGATGGGCCGAACTATGGCTGTGTACAGCCACAGACTGATATGGGGTGCCATTCCCCATTTCAGTCCAATGGACTTCTTACATGTGTACAAAGCGACTGAGGCCTTCTTAACCCGTTCTTCGGTGTTAAGATTCCAGTCTAGTTTGCTGTCTAGTATTTAGTGTAAGTATTTAGCGGATTTGCTGAAGGCAAGTTCCACCCCGTTTAAGGTTGAGGGTTTGAGAGGAGGTATCTTATACTTCCTAGTGAAGAGGACTAAGTCAGTTTTGGCTGGGTTAAGCCCAAGTCCCTTTGAAGTAGCCCATAAGGACAGGGTTCGTAGTGCGGTGGTCATACGCTCACACAAACTTTGGGGGAATTTACCCGAGAAGTCTATAGCGACATCATCAGCGTAGGCTATCACCCGACAGCCCCCTCCCTCTATGGAGCGCAGCAACAGCCACATTCCAGAGGAGAGGGGAGAGAACACCTCCTTGTGGGGTGCCTCTCTTGATGGTCGAAGACCTCAGTGTGGCCCTGACAATCCTGCATTTAAGCAGTTGATCAATCAGTTCCACAATGCGGTGTCCAACCCCCAGCTCCGACAGAGCCTCGGTGATTGCGCCCGGTACGACATTGTTAAAAGCGCCCTCAATGTCTAGAAAGGCTATAAGGCAGTACTCTTTATGGTGAAGTGTCTTTTCTACTTTGGATATAACCGCGTGGAGCGCTGTTTCAGTAGATTTTCCTTTTTGGTAAGCATGTTTTGCTTGAGAGAAGTGATCGGTCTTGATCGAGTCTCTGATATGAACACTCAGCACCCTTTTAGTGTCTTTAGTAGAAAGGATGTAAAACTGATTGGAAAAAAATCCTTTGGGACTGTATGTGAGGCTTTGCCGGCCTTCGGAATGAAGACGACCTTGGATTCGAGCCATGGCTTGGGGATCGAACCGGTTGTCAGAATATCTGAAAAGATTTTCTGAAGCCAGTTAATGGCAATATCCCCTGCATATTGCAGTTGGGCTGGAATGATACCATCCAGCCCAGGGGATTTGTAGGGCGAGAAGCTACTTATGGCAAAAGCGATGATATCCCTAGAGAAAAGGTCGGTGGAGACTTGCTCCTCAATATCTCTTAGGATAGGGGGTCGAAAACCTGCGACTGAGCATCCGGGAAAGTGGGTCTCCACCAAAAGTTCCAGTGACCCGAGACTGGTCGTTGTCCACGAGTCATTGGGTCCCTTGAGGAAGCCCACGGGTGCTTGCGTGCTGGAGAGAACTTTCCTGAGCCTAGAGGCTTCTGTGGTACTCTCGATTTTGGAAAAGAAATTTTGCCAAGCGGAGCGTTTAGCTTGTCTGAGTGTCTTCTTGTAGGAGGTTAGGCAGGCTTTATAGAGACTCCATGATTGGTCGTCTCCTCTGAACCTTGCTTTGTTAAAGAGCTTACGTGAAGTTTTCCGAAGCTCGCTTATCTGTGGGGACCACTATGGTGGTTTTGCTTTCCCTCTTGGTTTGCCCTGGGGGCATGACATGTTGAGGGCGGACTTGCATGCCTCCGTGAGCTTGTTTGTGAGCAGCTCTGTGAGCTCGGGGGAAATGGATCCCGCTGGGGGATGCTCTGGAATGAGTCTTGTGAGACATTCTTTGAAAGTGGTCCAGTTCGTACGTCTAAAGTTTCTGCACCATTTAGGCTTTGGGGTATCGAGAGAATACCCTATGTCGATATACCTATGGTCATCAAGCACTCTCCATCTTGTAAGTCTCTGGTGAAGGGAGGCTGTGGCTAGCGTTAAGTCTAGGACTTCTTCCCTATTCTTTGTAATAAACGTTGGGTCGTTTCCTATATTACAAATATTCAGACTCGTCGTGAGGATATAATTAAAGAGTAACTCACACCGTTCATTTATATCCGAGCTGCCCCACTGATGGTGGTGAGCGTGTGCGTCGCATCCTATGATGAGCTCGGTGTTAGTCGCTTCGCAATCGGCGATTAGCGCACGTAGCAGTTGATGAGGGGGTGGCCCTTGATGGTCGTGGGCCATGTAGTTTGGGCTGAGCCTGATGTGACCTGACTCCAACTCGAGACACGCAGCAGTGTTGTCGCCGTTGCTAAAATTAGGGAGCAGAATTATGTCTAGATGTTTCCTGGCAAGTATGCAGGTACGAACTTTACCTTCATTTCGGGCTACAATTAGCTTGTAGTCCTTCGTACCCAGTCCAGAAACCTTGCCAAAGCAGACCCAAGGTTCCTGAATGAGGACAACATCTACTCCGCATTTGCATATGCGGAGCAGCAGAGCAGCTGCAGCCCCCTTACAGTGGTGGAGGTTTATCTGAAGAAGTCTCAGAGACATCTTCAAGCTTCGACTCCACCACTGTCAGATTAGCCTCTTCGTCAGTGTCTACGTCGAGGTTTATCATGTTGGCCATGTCTTTGGCCAGATCAGAGTCTTCTGATAGGTGGTCGTCACCTGCACTGGCTACAGCCACCGCGTCACTTTCTGTGACTGGGTTGTTTGCACAGTGGGCTGTAGTGCTGCCTGCAGTGCTCTCAGCCGTTTGCTGCTCACCTGGAGCTTCTGGCGCCACAGGTGCGTCCTCTTGAGCCAGAGGCTTGCTAGCCGCGTCCGAACGGTAGACCCGAATTACTATCGGCTGAAAGCCGTAGTGGGCTGATCCGTTGGTTGCGGCTAAGGCCTCGGCTGACGTATCGTTGATGGCCAGGATCACCTGCCGATTATTGCCTTCTGGCGCCTCGACCTTAGCGATCCTCCAGTCATGCGTAACCAGTTCGGGGTTACTCAGTTGGAAGAGTTTTAGGATTCTTTCGGGATCCTCGGGCTTGGCGGAAACCCAGACTCTTGCTCGTGGACGACTGGGCACATCCTTCCAGTCTACTGCCTCCAGCTTTGCGCCGGGATAGACCTCTCCTAGAAGGCCAACAGCATTTTTGTATAGCTCTGCGGATTTGTCGTCCTCGCAGGCTATAGCTTTAATATTACCCTGATACCATCCGGCATCAGAGCAACGGGGTGGCGGTCCGTCAGACAGCAGCATCAGGTCAACTACCTTCTCCTGCAGCTCATTTTCAATGGCCCCCCACCTGTTCCACGGGATATGGCAATCTTTGTGGCCCCTGTCGAGGACCCCAATGAGAACCTTCTCCTTAGCGGCTTCGGCGAAGGACCGAGTGAGCGGCTGTGGCAGCGGGGGAGGCCTGATCCGCTTGGCTTGCGGCGCCGTCTCCTCAACGGAGCTTTGGCGCTTCTGCTGGGCTTTAGCAGATGCGGCAGGGATTGCAGGCTTGAAATCCGGAAGGATTTTCTTAGCCCACTCGACCAGGTTGACTCAGTCGGGGGATGAAGGCTGAGCGGTCAGGCTTTCTTGTGGAATTTCTGCCGCGCGCCGCCGGTCCTGAATGGACGGTTTACTTGCCGCTGTGGTAGCGGACCCCAAGGCAGTTGCCTGCGTCACGGACCGGGAAGCTGGTGTTACAGACTTATGCTGCAACCTCCGAGCCCCAAGAGCCGCTCCAGGTAGACGTCCGGGGTGTGCGGACGAATGGCTTGTTCGCCCTACACATTTGCCGCTGGCGGCGTTGCGAGCACCTGCTGGCGTACCAGGCGTCGGAAAACGGGTGCTAGCACCTGTAGAGGGATTGGCGTTTCCCACCGGTTTTTTAAGTGATCCGGACACTGGATTTTTGTTTTTTAAATTAGAGCTCATTGGTCCCACGAGTAGACGGGAATGGAAAGTCACCCACGGCATAGCCCGTGTGCCGCGGGAAGCCTATTTAAACTGGAGGTCGGCAGGTATCCAGAGTTCGCAAAGTAACGACCGAGCACCCCCTCGGCCTCGAGTCCCTCGGCACAATGCTGTTCCACCTTGGACTGGGGTAATTTGATAGAGCTTTCTTCTCTCGCCCGACTACCATTCGTCAGCACCCTTGGCAGAGACATTACCGTACCAAGAGCCTGCTTCCAGCCGCCCTCGCGTGGAGAGTATAGTCACACTTCCAGTTGTGAGCTGCAAGGACGGCACGCACTGCACGGTCGCGCATTCAAATTGGCGGTATGAATGCGTTTCTCTGCGGCGCGCGTTTTTCCCCCTGTTGCTCCAATTGGCTGACGGCCATGCGAAACATTAAAAGACAGAGAAAACAATTGGGCACTGCAGTGCATTGATATTTCTAATAACGCTATGTTCTAAATAATGTCAACGAGGCATCAAAGTTTTTTTCATCACTTCTTTTTAAAACATCACACGTGAAAGCTTTCACAGATGTGCAGAAAAACCTTGTGAGGTAGGCTGTCCACCGGCCTCCCCCACATTTATATTATTATAATTATTAATATGTTTGAAGTCTTAGACTAAGAACACATTTAATTCATAATGAACCATAGTCTAGGAGACTCTATTATTTACACATAAACATAAAATACAATTATAACACTAGCACGTAACATAATCTACGATCAGAAGATAAGCAAGAGAGAAAAGGCGAGCTAGCATAAGAGAACAAGGGCAGGCTAGCGTAAGAAAGCAGAAGGGCCGAACAGCCGCATTCTCACGACCCACAACCTCAAAAGTCGCGATCCACAGCGATGAAGGCAAGCACAGGCAACGGAGCATACATAAATTATCAAGCGGGATCGAATAAAAGTAAATTGACGTAACCCAAACCCTTTTCAAGTGTTTTATATTGCCACGCGAGACGAAACGAGCGCCGCGTTACGCCCGTACATATATATACGCGTAAGTATATATACACGACCAAGTTTCGTAGAGATTAGATGTTTGAGAAGTTTGCGGAGGGCATAAGACGGATTCTCCTCTTGCTATTCCCCGACTACTCAATCGATAAAGCATCGCGCCAGCAGCGGTATTAGCCCCTTCCCGCATTCCTACTTATCGGTGAGCTAATCCCCGATTCGTATGGAGAAACTGCAGTGGAGTCAGCGGAGACCGCACGAAGGTGCATCATCCCCGAAATCCCTGCTTTTCAGCTGCGAAACTCCGGGGTATATCGGTAACGCAAACTTGCCTCTAAATAGCTAACGCGTCTCAGTAATAAATAAATTATTTCTTGTACGCGAGCCTTGGCCAGACTGAGATCTGTACCTCGGCTAATAAAACTACCTTAAAAGTGGCGCCCGAGGAGGGACCCATTAGCTAAAGAGGGTAATATGATTCGGGAATAAAGCCCCAAAAATATTGCCGAAAGTTCAAAGTTTCGCGAAAACTTATATCCCCAATCATACCTTGTTGTGACCGCGCGCATATAAAACGTTGAAAAGGTAACGGTGCCGGAAGAAAAAAAACGTACGCCAGATGGTCATTTGTCGCTCACGAAAATAAGCAAGTGTCGCGACGTTTTGGTTTTTGTAACGGAATCGAGTTAAGCTGAGCGCACAATTCGAGCTGTCGCGGCGCAACGAAAGTGACGGTGGAAGCAAATACACCGATTGAGAAAACGGGATCTGGCCAGGCAAGCGCACAATTCGAGTTGTCGCGGTGCAACGAAAGTGTCGGTAGAAACGGGCGAGCTGATAAAAGGAACGGGAATTGCGCGCGTGCAAGGTGGGTCGTCGGCGTATGCGCCAAATAATGAAAAGTACAGCACGTGCCGCAGAACCAAAGCGAAATTGGTTTTGGGCGTGATGATCGGCAGTGTACAGTGGGACAAGTGCACATGAAAAGTGGAGAGCGAACAGTGGGACCAGCACGACTAAGAAAAATAACTAAACACAGTGACAAAAATTAATAAATATTTGATAAAAAACCAAGAAAATTTTAAAGAGGAAAATAATGAAATAAAAATTTAATAATAATTAAAATAAAACTAAATAAAAATAAAATAAAAATTTAATAATAATTAAATAAATAATAAATAAAATTAAATAAAATAAATAAACAAATATCGTTGCCAGCTATCTTCCTACCAATTTTGGTGGCTCTAGCTCCACAACTCTGGAAGATACACGCATTTCCGTTTTTGATGAAGCGTTGGGGCGGATGGGTGCGGCTAAGGCTTTATTAGTAGGCGTGACATGCAAAGTTTTGATGTAGTTTTTGGGGGGTCATCATCACCTATCTTGGCAACAAATTTGGTGGCTATAGCTCAAAAACTGTGGGAGATATAGGCTTTTTTGATCTATTTTGCGGGGGCTGGGGGCAGAATGGGTGGGCTTGGCTCCAAAACTTTTGATGCAGTTTTTGGGGGTTGCTAGTAGCTATCTGCCCACAAAATTTGGTATTTCTAGCTATAAGGATGTGCGAAATATGTGGATTTATCGATTTTGAGCTATCAAATCTTTCGATTTGCCAGCCCCCAGTAATCGTAGAGCCCCAATCTTGACACTTTAATTTACTATCCCATAGATAAAGAGAATTGGAAAGTTTTAATTCTCTAGCTTGAAGGGTGAGGAAAAATGATGCGTTCGTACAGACGGACAGATGGACAGACACCATGACGGACATTGCACAAAGCCAATACACTCTTAACCTTCGGTAACGAGTATAAAAACGCTATAAAACTGCACATCGATATGATAGGGTAAATCAAATCATGTTTTTGCATTCCAAAAAAGAAAACATTCATTCTCATTTTTAAGACGTTTAGATATTAAGGTATAATAAATGAATATTATTTTATAGCCTTAACCCATAAAATGGGTAAAAAGGGTATAATGGTTTTGTGCAAAAGTATGTTACAGGCAGAAGGAAGCATCTCCGTCTCCATAAAGTGCATATATTCTTGATCAGCATCTTCAGCCGAGACGATATAGCCATGTCCGTCTGTCCGTCCGTCTGTCCGTTTGTCCGTCTGTCCGTCTGTCCGTCTGTATGAACGCGTGGATTTCTAGCTCAATAATTTAAAAAGGTGGGGAAAAGGGGGCTGAAGCGGATTGGGTGGGTGTGGCATCCAAGTTTTTGACGCTGATCTTTGTGGAATGTCAATTGCTATCTTCATCCCAAATTTGGTGACTCTAGCTCGAAGTTTGTAAATAGTGGGGAAAGGAGGGCAGAATGCGTGAGCGTGGCTCCAAAACATTGATGCAGATTTTTGGGTATCGTTGCCAGCTATCTTCCTAACAATTTTGGTGGCTCTAGCTCCACAACTCTGGATGATACACGCATTCCCAATTTTGATGAAGCGTTGGGGCGGATGGTTGCGGCTTAGGCTTTATTAGTGGGCGTGACATGCAAAGTTTTGATGTAGGTTTTGGGGGGTCATCATACTTATCTTGGCAACAAATTTGGTGGCTATAGCTCAAAAACTGTGGGAGATATAGGCTTTTTTGATTTATTTTGCGGGGGCTGGGGGCAGAATGGGTGGGCTTGGATCCAAAACTTTTTATGCAGTTTTTGGGGGTTGCTAGAAGCTATCTGCCCACAAAATTTGGTATTTCTAGCTATAAGGATGTGCGAAATATGTGGATTTATCGATTTTGAGCTATCAAATCTTTCGATTTGCCAGCCCCCAGTAATCGTAGAGCCCCAATCTTGACACTTTAATTTACTATCCCATAGATAAAGAGAATTGGAAAGTTTTAATTCTCTAGCTTGAAGGTTGTGGAAAAATGATGCGTTCGTACAGACGGACAGAGGGACAGACACCATGACGGACATTGCACAAAGCCAATATACTCTTAACCTTCGGTAACGAGTATAAAAACGCTATAAAACTGCACATCGATATGATAGGGTAAATCAAATCATGTTTTTGCATTCCAAAAAAGAAAACATTCATTCTCATTTTTAACACGTTTAGATTTTAAGGTATAGTAAATGAATATTATTTTATAGCCTTAACCCATAAAATGGGTAAAAAGGGTATAATGGCTTGGTGCAAAAGTATGTAACAGGTAGAGGGAAGCATCTCCGTCCCAATAAAGTGCATACATTCTTGAACATCATCTTCAGCCTAGACGATATAGCCATGTCCATTTTTTTTTTTCTGTCCGTCCGTCTGTCCGTTTGTCCGTCTGTCCATCTGTATGAACGCGTGGATTTCTAGCTCAATAATTTAATAAGGTGGGGAAAAGGAGGCTGAAGCGGATTGGGTGGGTGTGGCATCCAAGTTTTTGACGCTGATCTTTATGGAATGTCAATTGCTATCTTCATACCAAATTTGGTGACTCTAGCTGGAAGTTTGTAAATAGTGGGGAAAGGAGGGCAGAATGCGTGAGCGTGGCTCCAAAACATTGATGCAGATTTTTGGGTATCGTTGCCAGCTATCTTCCTACCAATTTTGGCTCTAGCTCCACAACTCTGGAAGATACACGCATTTTCGTTTTTGATGAAGCGTTGGGGCGGATGGGTGCGGCTAAGGCTTTATTGGTGGGCGTGACATGCAAACTTTTGATGTAGTTTTTGGGGGGTCATCATCACCTATCTTGGCAACAAATTTGGTGGCTATAGCTCAAAAACTGTGGGAGATATAGGCTTTTTTGATTTATTTTGCGGGGGCTGGGGGCAGAATGGGTGTGCTTGGCTCCAAAACTTTTGATGCAGTTTTTGGGGGTTGCTAGTAGCTATCTGCCCACAAAATTTGGTATTTCTAGCTATAAGGATGTGCGAAATATGTGGATTTATCGATTTTGAGCTATCAAATCTATCGATTTGCCAGGCCCCCAGTTATAGTAGAGCCCCAATCTTGACACTTTAATTTACTATCCCATAGATAAAGAGAATTGGAAAGTTTTAATTCTCTAGTATGAAGGGTGTGGAAAAAAGATGCGTTCATACAGACGGACAGACACCATGACCGACATTGCACAAAGCCAATATACTCTTAACCTTCGGTAACGAGTATAAAAACGCTATAAAACTGCACATCGATATGATAAGGTAAATCAAATCATGTTTTTGCATTCCAAAAAAGAAAACATTCATTCTCATTTTTAAGACGTATAATAAATGAATATTATTTTATAGCCTTAACCCATAAAATGGGTAAAAAGGGTATAATGGCTTGGTGCAAAAGTATGTTACAGGCAGAAGGAAGCATCTCCGTCCCCATAAAGTGCATATATTCTTGATCAGCACCTTCAGCCGAGACGATATAGCCATGTCCGTCTGTCCGTCCGTCTGTCCGTTTGTCCGTCTGTCCGTCTGTATGAACGCGTGGATCTCAGAGACTACAAAAGCAAGAGACTTCAAATTTTGTTTATAAGTTCTCCTATAGCATGAGCAGAACAAGTTTGCTTCAAATTATCGGTAACAATTCTGGTTTCCGATATACACATGGAATCGATATCAAAAAATATCGATTTTGGAAAAAGTAAATATAAGAGTTAAAGTAATGGGTAACAATAGAACTTAACTGAAAATTTCGTCCAAATCGGTTAAGAAACACCGGAGATATCAAGGGTCAATTATAAATGTAATTTATTTATTGCAACTGGGTTCAGGGTATCTTCTAGTCGGGCTCTCCCGAAACGGAAGGGCTCTGGGTAAAACGGAAGGTTAGGTCTACAGGATGATAGCGTTTGAGTCTGTGACATTTCAGGCTGTTGTCGAAAAGCTGGGTGGCAAGAGGATTGTCGTGGTTTTCTAAACGTTGCTTCAAGCGGCGACTGAATTCACGGCTGGACTCCTTGACCGTAGATAAATGAATATGAAAACTAAAACAACAAGTCTATTTTATTTCTATTTTTATGCAACTCATGTTATTTGTTATATTATTTAAATATTAATTAATTTTAATTTTTTGGCGAGCTTAGATGCTATCGCGGTCTATTTACTGTGACAGATAGCTTTCAGTGCGGGCTTTCTGTTGACGAGGTCTAATACCTAGTTTTGGTTAATTCAGAGACAAAAATTAAAATACATTCTATCATGCTCTTTAATGATTTGCAATAAAACAATTTTTTTCTCAATATTTTGGAATTTACAATCAAAAATATTAAAACAATGTTTTCTCATTAACTGGACACTGTCCATGTTGGTTACCATTGGCTTTGGTATCGCCAGCTTTCACCGGGGGCTGCCCAGTCGGGGCTGAGACGTCATCCACCACCCTTACGTCATCGTGGGCTGAAGGCTTGCTAGCCGCATCCGAACGGTAGACACGGATCGCTATCGGCTTGAAGCCGTAGTGGGCCGCTCCGTTGGACGCTGCAAGGGCCTTGACTGACTCGTCATTTATGATGAGGATCACCTGTCGGCTTTTGCCCTCCGGCTCCTCGACTTTGGCAATCCTCCAATCTTGAGTTATCAAGTCGGGGTAACTGAGCTTTCAGAGTTTTAGGATCCTCTCCGGCTCCTCGGGCTTGGAGGAAACCCAAACTCTACCTCGTGGTCTGCTGCTTTTCAGTCGACCACCTCTAGCTAAGCGCCGGGACAGACTTCTCCCAATAGAGCAACTGCTTTTTTGTACAATGCTGCGGTTTCTTCGTCCCGGGCCGTCTCCTCAACGGAACGTTGGCGCTTCTGTTTGGCTTTAACAGAAGTGGACGGAATCGCTGGCTTAAAATCCGGAAGGATTTTTTTAGCCCTCTCGACCAGGTTCACACCATTGGGGGATGAGGGCTGAGCGGTTAGGTTTTCTTGCAGAATCTCCACCGCGCGCCGCCGGTCCTGAAAGAAGGTTTTTTTTTGCCGCTGTGGTAGCGGGCCCCAAGGCAGTTGCCTGCGTCACAGACCAGGAAGCTGGTGTTGCAGACTTATCCTGCAACCTTCGAACTCCAGGAGCCGCTCCAGTTCGACATCCGGGGTGTGAGGACAAATGGCTTGTTCGCCCTGCACCAGTTTTGCTGGCGGCGTCGCGAGCACCTGCTGGCGTACCAGGCGTCGGAAAGGGGGTGCTAGGACCTGTAGAGGTGCTACCACTAACAGAGGGATTGGCGTTTCCCACCGGTTTTTTAAGTGATCCGGACACTTGAGCTCATTGATCCCACGAGTAGACGGGAATGGAAAGTCACCCACGGCATAGCCCGTGTGCCGCAGGAAGCCTATTTCAACTGGAGGTCGGCAGGTATCCAGAGTTCGCAAAGTAACGACCGAGCACCCCCTCGGCCTCGAGTCCCTCGGCACAATGCTGTTCCACCTTGGACTGGGGTAATTTGATAGAGCTTTCTTCTCTCACCCGACTACCATTCGTCAGCACCCTTGGCAGAGACATGACCGTAACAAGGACCTGCTTCCAGCCGCCCTCGCGTGGAGAGTATAGTCGCACTTCCAGTTGTCAGCCGCAAGGACGGCGTTTCTCTGTGGCGCGCGTTTTTCCCCTTGTTGCTCCAATTGGCTGACGGCCTGTTATAATATAAGTGCGCGTTATTTTCAGGGGCCATTAGGCAAACATGTGTGCCATCAATGCACACAAAGACGCCAGGAATTTTAAATTTTTCATAAAAATTTGCTGCAATAGTTCTGCACTCTTTTTCGTTTGGCCAAGGCACCCATTTTCTGCAAAGCTTAGCTTCAAACGTTACCAAAACTTCTTACAGCACTTTGGAGAAAGTTGATTACGCCAAGCCCACCTCTCGATCACGTCCAACGCTTTTCTGGTAAGCGCCTTCTGCAAAGAAGCGCAAACAAGCAGCTAGCTTTACGATTGGAGGAGCTGCGAAAGATTTTTGTGCTCTGGGAGTCCATGATGTGAGCTCATCCAGTAAAAAGGTAAAAGTGGCTTTATTCACTATAAAATGCTGTACAAACCTAATATGAATGAATACTTTGCCACTAAAAATACACATAATGCACATTCATGTACTTACAAAACCTCCGGCATATCCAAAGGATTTGAATTGTCCCGTATATTTCGCCGCACTAATCGCTCGCTCTCACGTGATTCTTCTTCTAACAACTGCCTTCTTAGGCCGGCCGCACACCGGAGCCAACAAAACGTCTTTAAGCGTTTTTTTTTTGCCGAACCGAACATGAATCCATTGCTTCTTATGGCCGGCCGCACACCAAGACCGACAAACAAAAAACCATAGCATTTGTTGGGAGCGAACATTGTCGAAAGCCGTTTTTCTATAGAGTTTCATGGGGGCTGCGCACACCGAACCCAACCAACATCTTTATACAAGTGTTCGTGACGAACATTACACGGTTGCTTATGGAGCTGCGCACACTGAATCCAGCAAGCAAAACAGCATACGGCAAAGCCCAACAAACGTTTTTATTTTGTCGAATGCTGTTGGGTGGAATTATGTTGGGCTTCGACAAAAATATATTTCCTCTGGCTTAAAAGTGATGGTAAGAACACAGTGTGGTTTGGACATACATCTTGAACATCCAAAACCTTTATAATATTTTTATTAAAAATTTTATTAGCAAACGGAACAAAAAAAATTCAAACCTCTATTTTATTGTTATTTTATTTTTACTTTTTAAGGGAATTTGAATAAAAACCTACAAATCAAATAACAAGCTGGATTGTGTGAACAAATTTCAAAATTTTGAATTTAGCGTTCACACCATGTAGGTTTGCCTGTATTATCTATTTTAACTGAATATAATAATTACCTACCCATTTTTCTCTATTAAAATTCTGCAGTCAGGATGTACCCAATACTTTCTAGTTTTATTTTCATCACTTTTACATAATCTTACACATTGATATAGCGCAGGAATAATGTCTTCGTCCGAATCAGATGACATTTTGAACAAAACTAAAAATTATGTTTGAATGTATCGTACACCGAAGCCAACAAAAAGTTGAAAACAAAATGCTCGTTGAAAGGTGTTGGTTTTGGTGTGTGATATCAAAAAAAAAAAATGTTTTTTTTTCGGGCCAACAAAGACCAACATAAAACGTTTTTTTGGCTCCGGTGTGCGGCCGGCCTTAGTGTCAGGCTCAACATATTCCTTTTAACATTTAATTTGGTGAACTTTAAATAATATCGAACAATTATGCCAACTTATGTTCACTTTTTGCACCAAATTAGGCTCAAAAAAAATTAAACAAACAATCAGCTGTTCTCGAAATTCAGCTGTGAACTATAATCGAAATTTATCGAAGTGAAATCTTGTTCACGGTGAATTCATGATGCGAAATAATTGTTCACGTGAAATCAAATTCCGCGTGAAAAAATATTTCGACTGTTATTCGTGATAGGGCTGATTTTGTCATTTTTAGACTCGATACCGAGGGTAAAAAGTATATTGAGTTTGTGCAATGTCCGTCATGGTGTCTGTCCGTCTTTATGCACGCAACTTTTTTCCACACCCTTAAAGCTAAAGACTTGAAAATTTTCGATTCTCCTTATCTATAGGATAGTTAATTAAAGTGTCAAGATTGGGGTTCTACGATAACTGGGGGGCTGGCAAATCGATAATTTCGATAATTCAAAACCGATAAGTCCACATATTTTGCACATCTTTACAACTAGAACTAAAAAATTTGGTAAGAAGATAGCTACTATCAAAACCCAAAAAACTGAATTTTAAAGTCAAAAATGCCAATATCTCCTACAGTTTTTGAGCTATAGCAACCAAATTTGGTGCCAAGATAAATGTTGATGTCCCTCCGAAAACTGCATCGAAGGTTTGGATGCCACGCCTACCGATACTGCCCTAGCCGCCCCCATCCACCCCAACGCTTCGTCAAAAACGGGTCTGCGTGTTTCTTCCAGAGTTGTGGTGCTAGAGCCACCAATTTTCGTAGGAAGATAGCCGGCAACGACCCCCAAAAATCTGCATCAAAGTTTGGGAGCCAAGCCCACCCATTCTGCCCCCAGCCCCCGCAAATTAAAACCAAAAATGCCTACTTCTCCCACAGTTTTTGAGGTCTAGCCACCAAATTTGGTGCCAACATAGGTTATGATGACCCCCCAAAAACTGCATCAAAAGTTTGGATGCAATGCCCACCAATAATGCCTTAGCCGCCCACATCCAACCCAACGCTTCGTCAAAAATGGGAATGAGTGTATCTTCCAGAGTTGTGGTGCTAGAGCCACAAATTTTGGTAGGAAGATAGCTGGCAACGACTTCCAAAAATCGGAATCAAAGTTTTGGAGCCACGCCCACCCATCTCGCCCACCTTTCCCCACCTTTTACAAACTTTTAGCTAGAGACACTTAATTTAGTATGAAGATAGCAATTGACATTCCCCATAGATCTGCATCAAAACTTTGGATGCCATGCCCACCCATACTACCCCCAACCCCCCTTTCCACACCTTTTACAAATTTTAAGCTTGAGTCACCAAATTTGGTATGAAGATAGCAATTGACATTTCACAAAGATCTGCATCAAAAATGTGGATGCCACATCCAGCCATACCGCCCCAAGCCCTTCTCTCCACACCTTTTACAAACTTCGAGCTAGAGTCACCAAATTTGGTATGAAGATACCAATTGACATTTCACAAAGATCTGCCACGCCCACCCATACTGCCCCCAGCCCCCGCAAAATAAATCAAAAAAGCCTATATCTCCCACAGTTTTTGAGCTATAGCCACCAAATTTGTTGCCAAGATAGGTGATGATGACCCCCCAAAAACTACATCAAAACTTTGCATGTCACGCCCACTAATAAAGCCTTAGCCGCACCCATCCGCCCCAACGCTTCATCAAAAACGGGAATGCGTGTATCTTCCAGAGTTGTGGAGCTAGAGCCACCAAAATTGGTAGGAAGATAGCTGGCAACGATACCCAAAAATCTGCATCAATGTTTTGGAGCCACGCTCACGCATTCTGCCCTCCTTTCCCCACTATTTACAAACTTCGAGCTAGAGTCACCAAATTTGGGATGAAGATAGCAATTGACATTCCACAAAGATCAGCGTCAAAAACTTGGATGCCACACCCACCCAATCCGCTTCAGCCCCCTTTTCCCCACCTTTTTTTAATTATTGAGCTAGAAACACCAAATTGGAAGGAAGACAGCTGGTTGCATCCCCATCTGCATCGGAGAATCTTTAAGGCAGCGTACACCCCTGCCCCATCCGTACCACATTTCAATAAGGCCTTTTTTTTACCGGTTTTAATACTGGTTACGAGTACACCGCAGTCGGCTTAATCCGATTGCAACGTTTCCACTTGTTTTTGTTTCCGTTTTGCGCGTGTCTTCTAATTCTATTATGTTCACTGAGTTGTTGTTAAATATTGCTCTTCATGAATCGCGAAAACACTTCGATATTTTCATCATATTTGGATGATATGCAGTCGCTTAACCAAGCGCATAAAGATCCTGCATCAGACAAATTAAATATGATTTATTCAGCAATTGGAAATTTTATCGTTTGATATTACCGTTTACCATTACAATACGTTATGAAGCAGTTTAATTAATCTATGAAGCTCAAATCCCCAAACCTAACTGAGCTAACGCAAGTTGTACTGGCCACCTTTCAGCCTTAGATATCCAATGCATATAATCCAATACACTCGCAATAAACAAGTAAATAAATTGTATAAATAACTTGACAATACCAAATATATTATCCTCAATATTTACAGGACTGCATAGCAGCTCAGCTCGCCTTTGCTCATCCTTCTGGCTCGTACATTGAGGGTCATCCCTCCAACTTAAATCTTTGTATACATTGATCGAGTGAATTTGCTCGCACTTTGAAATTAAATAAATATGAGTACATAAAATGATGTATATTAATATCATGAAAATCCAAACTAAATTATTTTTTAATACTTACAGAGCTGCATAGCAGCTCAGCTTGAATGTGTGTGTTGATTGTTCCCTCTGGAACCTCCTTCAGTAACATCTTTCCAGCTTAAATCCTGTAAGCCATATGATCCAGTACATCCAATTCGCTCGCAGAATGAAAATAAATATAATATATTATAATCATGAAAATTCAAAATGTATTATTTTCAATACTTACATGTTGGCGCATCCACTAAAGGTCATCGTTCTAAGTGCATACCTCCAAAGTCATCCTTCTGTTCCAGGGTCATTCATCGTGGGATATACTTCAGGGTCGTTCTTCTGGGATAAGCATAAGGGTCCTTCATCTTGGGATAAACTTCAGGGTCCTTCATCCTGGGATAAACCTCAGGGTGAGAAATTAATGCTTAATAAAGTTTAGTTTTTTTCGGAATGGGTCCATTTTTGGATGTCTTATCCAACAGCTATTCCTGGAATAGCCACTTTGCTCTTTGTCTCGTTAATATAACTAACAATTTTTTCAGCAACTCCAGGTGGAGGCTGTAGCAGTGGTTTTCTTTGTCGAACCAAGTTCGACACAGTGTTTTGGTTCGACGAAGACATTCTGCAGTTATGGTCTTGCAGGGTTTGTGGGTTTTTAAGACAAATATTTTCCATTGCAAAATTCCGTGCCTTTGTCATGCAAATGAGTCCATAAGCCTGAACCCATAAAATGGGTGAAAAGGGTATAATGGTTTTGTGCAAAAGTATGTAACAGGCCGAAGGAAAAATCTTCGACCCAACAAAGTGTATATATTCTTGATCAGCATCAACAGCCAAGATGATATAGCCAGGTCCATCTGTCCGTCCGTCTGTATGAACGCTTGGATCTCAGAGACAACAAGAGCTAGAGACTTTAAATTTTATATATAAGTTCTCCTATGCCATGAGCAGAACCATATACACATAGAATCGATAACAAAAAATATCGACTTTGTAAAATGCAAAAATGAGGGTTAAGAAACACCGGAGATATCGAATTTAATCGATTGAAGTTAAGTCAGTAAACCAAAGTCTGATATAAATTCAATATACGTATTTGTTGCAACTGGGCTCAGGGTATCTTCTAGTCGGGCTCTCCCGACTAGAGCCTTTTCACTTGTTTTATTATTGATTGATCGCATATAACGGCCTTAACTTTAAGACCCATTTTGACAAGCGTAAAGATACTGTCGTACAAGCTTTGAGTCATTATATCTATAGCCGATTTCCGACTACATGTTCAACAGTAGCTAAATACGTAATTCCATGGCTTATTAATGCCTTTAAATTGGAAAAATAGGTAACGGTTTGCCAATAATGGTTCGCATTTTCCCTTGCCTTAGTCCACGAAGCCGTCTGTTTGGTCTGTTGTGCTCTTATACTCGAGCTCAGAACGTCCGACCATTTCATCAAAAACAATAACACAGTTTCCTTCGCTCTCCTTCATCTTTTGCACATGTTTCGCTTTTCTTCGGCTGAACCATTCATTAATGTCCGGAGAAATCTTTCTAATAGGGCTCCAATTCAATAATGTTTTGGGACTTGGAAGATTAAAACATAGGCCATCACGCAGAAATTGGTAGCCTTTTGACGATCTGTAATTAATTTTTATTAAAAGGTTGTAAGGTAGCTTTATTAGCCGAGGTACAGATCTCAGTCTGGCCAAGGCTCGTGTACAAGAAATAATTTATTTATTACTGAGACGCGTTAGCTATTTAGAGGCAAGTTTGCGTTACCGATATACCCCGGAGTTTCGAAGCTGAAAAGCAGGGATTTGGGGGTGATGCACCTTCGTGCGGTCTCCACTGACTCCACTGCAGTTTCTCCATACGAATCGGGGATTAGCTCACCGATAAGTAGGAATGCGGGAAGGGGCTAATACCGCTGTTGGCACAATGCTGTATCGATTGAGTAGTCGGGGAATAGCGACCGCCGACTTCTCAAACATCTAATCTCTACGAAACTTGGTCGTGTATATATACTTACGCGTATATATATGTACGGGCGTAACGCGGCGCTCGTTTCGTCTCGCGTGGCACTATAAAACACGTGAAAAGGGTTTGGGTTACGTCAATTAACTTTTATTCCATCCCACTTGTACTTACTTACTCCGCTTTCTACGCCTTATAAATTATTGTCAATAATTCATGTATGCTCCTTTGCAATGTCTGTACTAATAAATCTTTCTTGTCTTACGGTTATTGTCGTAACTTTAACACCGCTTGTGGAATCTCACGTCCGCACTCTTGTTGCTCTACTGAGCAATTGATTCGCCGGTCTCGCGCTCGGCCTGAGCTTGCCTTCATCGCTGCCTTCGTCGCTTGTGGATCGCGACATTTGAGGTTGTGGGTCGTGAGAATGCGGCTGTTCGGCCCTTCTGCTTTCTTACGCTAGCCTGCCCTTGTTCTCTTATGCTAGCTCGCCTTTTCTCTCTTGCTTATCTTCTGATCGTAGATTATGTTACGTGCTAGTGTTATAATTGTATTTTATGTTTATGTGTAAATAATAGAGTCTCCTAGACTATGGTTCATTATGAATTAAATGTGTTCTTAGTCTAAGACTTCAAACATATTAATAATTATAATAATATAAATGTGGGGGAGGCCGGTGGACAGCCTACCTCACAAGGTTTTTCTGCACATCTGTGAAAGCTTTCACGTGTGATGTTTTTAAAAAAAGTGATGAAAAAAACTTTGATGCCTCGTTGACATTATTTGGAACATTCATAGCGTTATTTAAAATATCAATGCACTGCAGTGCCCAATTGTTTTCTCTGTCTTTTAATGTTTCGCATGGCCGTCAGCCAATTGGAGCAACAAGGGGAAAAACGCGCGCCGCAGAGAAACGCATTCATACCGCCAATTTGAATGCGCGACCGTGCAGTGCGTGCCGTCCTTGCGGCTCACAACTGGAAGTGTGACTATACTCTCCACGCGAGGGCGGCTGGAAGCAGGCTCTTGGTACGGTAATGTCTCTGCCAAGGGTGCTGACGAATGGTAGTCGGGTGAGAGAAGAAAGCTCTATCAAATTACCCCAGTCCAAGGTGGAACAGCATTGTGCCGAGGGACTCGAGGCCGAGGGGGTGCTCGGTCGTTACTTTGCGAACTCTGGATACCTGCCGACCTCCAGTTTAAATAGGCTTCCCGCGGCACACGGGCTATGCCGTGGGTGACTTTCCATTCCCGTCTACTCGAGGGACCAATGAGCTCTAATTTAAAAAACAAAAATCAAGTGTCCGGATCACTTAAAAAACAGGTGGGAAACGCCAATCCCTCTGTTAGTGGTAGCACCTCTACAGGTGCTAGCACCCCCTTTCCGACGCCTGGTACGCCAGCAGGTGCTCGCGTCGCCGCCAGCGGCACTGGTGCAGGGCGAACAAGCCATTTGTCCTCACACCCCGGATGTCGACCTGGAGCGGCTCCTGGAGCTCGAAGGTTGCAGCATAAGTCTGCAACACCAGCTTCCCGGTCTGTGACGCAGGCAACTGCCTTGGGGCTCGCTACCACAGCGGCAAAAAAAAACCTTCTTTCAGGACCGGCGGCGCGCGGCGGAGATTCTGCAAGAAAACCTAACCGCTCAGCCCTCATCCCCCAATGGTGTGAACCTGGTCGAGAGGGCTAAAAAAATCCTTCCGGATTTTAAGCCAGCGATTCTGTCCACTTCTGTTAAAGCCAAACAGAAGCGCCAACGTTCCGTTGAGGAGACGGCCCGGGACGAAGAAACCGCAGCATTGTACAAAAAAGCAGTTGCTCTACTGGGAGAAGTCTGTCCCGGCGCTTAGCTAGAGGTGGTCGACTGAAAAGCAGCAGACCACGAGGTAGAGTTTGGGTTTCCTCCAAGCCCGAGGAGCCGGAGAGGATCCTAAAACTCTTAAAGCTCAGTTACCCCGACTTGATAACTCAAGATTGGAGGATTGCCAAAGTCGAGGAGCCGGAGGGCAAAAGCCGACAGGTGATCCTCATCATAAATGACGAGTCAGTCAAGGCCCTTGCCGCGTCCAACGGAGCGGCCCACTACGGCTTCAAGCCGATAGCGATCCGTGTCTACCGTTCGGATGCGGCTAGCAAGCCTTCAGCCCACGATGACGTAAGGGTGGTGGATGACGTCTCAGCCCCGACTGGGCAGCCCCCGGTGAAAGCTGGCGATACCAAAGCCAATGGTAACCAACATGGACAGTGTCCAGTTAATGAGAAAACATTGTTTTAATATTTTTGATTGTAAATTCCAAAATATTGAGAAAAAAATTGTTTTATTGCAAATCATTAAAGAGCATGATAGAATGTATTTTAATTTTTGTCTCTGAATTAACCAAAACTAGGTATTAGACCTCGTCAACAGAAAGCCCGCACTGAAAGCTATCTGTCACAGTAAATAGACCGCGATAGCATCTAAGCTCGCCAAAAAATTAAAATTAATTAATATTTAAATAATATAACAAATAACATGAGTTGCATAAAAATAGAAATAAAATCGACTTGCTGTTTTAGTTTTCATATTCATTTATCTACGGTCAAGGAGTCCAGCCGTGAATTCAGTCGCCGCTTGAAGCAACGTTTAGAAAACCACGACAATCCTCTTGCCACCCAGCTTTTCGACAACAGCCTGAAATGTCACAGACTCAAACGCTATCATCCTGTAGACCTAACCTTCCGTTTTACCCAGAGCCCTTCCGTTTCGGGAGAGCCCGATTAGAAGATACCCTGAACCCAGTTGCAATAAATAAATTACATTTATAATTGACTTTCGATATCTCCGGTGTTTCTTAACTGATTTGGACGAAATTTTCAGTTAAGTTCTATTGTTACCCATTACTTTAACTCTAATATTTACTTTTTCCAAAATCGATATTTTTTGATATCGATTCCATGTGTATATCGGAAACCAGAATTGTTACCGATAATTTGAAGCAAAGTTGTTCTGCTCATGCTATAGAACTTATAAACAAAATTTGAAGTCTCTTGCTTTTGTAGTCTCTGAGATCCACGCGTTCATACAGACGGACAGACGGACAAACGGACAGACGGACGGACAGACGGACATGGCTATATCGTCTCGGCTGAAGGTGCTGATCAAGAATATATGCACTTTATGGGGACGGAGATGCTTCCTTCTGCCTGTAACATACTTTTGCACCAAGCCATTATACCCTTTTTACCCATTTTATGGGTTAAAGCTATAAAATAATATTCATTTATTATACCTTAATATCTAAACGTCTTAAAAATGAGAATGGATGTTTTCTTTTTTAGAATGCAAAAACATGATTTGATTTACCCTATCATATCGATGTGCAGTTTTACACCGTTTTTATACTCGTTACCGAAGGTTAAGAGTATATTGGCTTTGTGCAATGTCCGTCATGGTGTCTGTCCATCTGTCCGTCTGTATGAACGCAACTTTTTTCCACACCCTTCAAGCTAGAGAATTAAAACTTTCCAATTCTCTTTATCTATGGGATAGTAAATTAAAGTGTCAAGATTGGGGCTCTACGATAACTGGGGGCCTGGCAAATCGATAGATTTGATAGCTCAAAATCGATAAATCCACATATTTCGCACATCCTTATAGCTAGAAATACCAAATTTTGTGGGCAGATAGCTACTAGCAACCCCCAAAAACTGCATCAAAAGTTTTGGAGCCAAGCCCACCCATTCTGCCCCCAGCCCCCGCAAAATAAATCAAAAAAGCCTATATCTCCCACAGTTTTTGAGCTATAGCCACCAAATTTGTTGCCAAGATAGGTGATGATGACCCCCCAAAAACTACATCAAAAGTTTGCATGTCACGCCCACCAATAAAGCCTTAGCCGCACCCATCCGCCCCAACGCTTCATCAAAAACGGAAATGCGTGTATCTTCCAGAGTTGTGGAGCTAGAGCCAAAATTGGTAGGAAGATAGCTGGCAACGATACCCAAAAATCTGCATCAATGTTTTGGAGCCACGCTCACGCATTCTGCCCTCCTTTCCCCACTATTTACAAACTTCGAGCTAGAGTCCCCAAATTTGGTATGAAGATAGCAATTGACATTCCACAAAGATCAGCGTCAAAAACTTGGATGCCACACCCACCCAATCCGCTTCAGCCCCCTTTTCCCCACCTTTTTAAATTATTGAGCTAGAAATCCACGCGTTCATACAGATGGACAGACGGACAAACGGACAGACGGACGGACAGAAAAAAAAAAAAATGGACATGGCTGTATCGTCTCGGCTGAAGATGCTGATCAAGAATATATGCACTTTATTGGGACGGAGATGCTTCCTTCTACCTGTTACATACTTTTGCACCAAGCCATTATACCCTTTTTACCCATTTTATGGGTTAAGGCTATAAAATAATATTCATTTATTATACCTTAATATCTAAACGTCTTAAAAATGAGAATGGATGTTTTCTTTTTTGGAATGCAAAAACATGATTTGATTTACCCTATCATATCGATGTGCAGTTTTACACCGTTTTTATACTCGTTACCGAAGGTTAAGAGTATATTGGCTTTGTGCAATGTCCGTCATGGTGTCTGTCCATCTGTCCGTCTGTACGAACGCATCATTTTTCCACACCCTTCAAGCTAGAGAATTAAAACTTTCCAATTCTCTTTATCTATGGGATAGTAAATTAAAGTGTCAAGATTGGGGCTCTACGATTACTGGGGGCTGGCAAATCGAAAGATTTGATAGCTCAAAATTGATAAATCCACATATTTCGCACATCCTTATAGCTATAAATACCAAATTTTGTGGGCAGATAGCTACTAGCAACCCCCAAAAACTGCATCAAAAGTTTTGGAGCCAAGCCCACCCATTCTGCCCCCAGCCCCCGCAAAATAAATCAAAAAAGCCTATATCTCCCACAGTTTTTGAGCTATAGCCACCAAATTTGTTGCCAAGATAGGTGATGATGACCCCCCAAAACCTACATCAAGACTTTGCATGTAACGCCCACTAATAAAGCCTAAGCCGCAACCATCCGCCCCAACGCTTCATCAAAAACGGAAATGCGTGTATCTTCCAGAGTTGTGGAGCTAGAGCCACCAAAATTGTTAGGAAGATAGCTGGCAACGATACCCAAAAATCTGCATCAATGTTTTGGAGCCACGCTCACGCATTCTGCCCTCCTTTCCCCACTATTTACAAACTTCGAGCTAGAGGCACCAAATTTGGTATGAAAATAGCAATTGACATTCCACAAAGATCAGCGTCAAAAACTTGGATGCCACACCCACCCAATCCGCTTCAGCCCCCTTTTCACCACCTTTTTCAATTATAGAGCTAGAAATCCATGCGTTCATACAGACGGACAGACGGACAAACGGATAGACGGACGGACAGACGGACATGGCTATATCGTCTCGGCTGAAGATGCTGATCAAGAGTATATGCACTTTATGGAGACGGAGATGCTTCCTTCTGCTTTATACCTTTTTTACCCATTTTATGGGTTAAGGCTATAAAATAATATTCATTTATTATAGCTTAATATCTAAACGTCTTAAAAATGAGAATGAATGTTTTCTTTTTTGGAATGCAAAAACATGATTTGATTTACCCTATCATATCGATGTGCAGTTTTAAAGCGTTTTTATACTCGTTACCGAAGGTTAAGAGTATATTGGCTTTGTGCAATGTCCGTCATGGTGTCTGTCCATCTGTCCGTCTGTATGAACGCAACTTTTTTCCACACCCTTCAAGCTAGAGAATTAAAACTTTCCAATTCTCTTTATCTATGGGATAGTAAATTAAAGTGTCAAGATTGGGGCTCTACGATAACTGGGGGGCTGGCAAATCGATAGATTTGATAGCTCAAAATCGATAAATCCACATATTTCGCACTTCCTTATAGCTAGAAATACCAAATTTTGTGGGCAGATAGCTACTAGCAACCCCCAAAAACTGCATCAAAAGTTTTGGAGCCAAGCCCACCCATTCTGCCCCCAGCCCCCGCAAAATAAATCAAAAAAGCCTATATCTCCCACAGTTTTTGAGCTATAGCCACCAAATTTGTTGCCAAGATAGGTGATGATGACCCCCCAAAACCTACATCAAGACTTTGCATGTAACGCCCACTAATAAAGCCTTAGCCGCAACCATCCGCCCCAACGCTTCATCAAAAACGGAAATGCGTGTATCTTCCAGAGTTGTGGAGCTAGAGCCACCAAAATTGTTAGGAAGATAGCTGGCAACGATACCCAAAAATCTGCATCAATGTTTTGGAGCCACGCTCACGCATTCTGCCCTCCTTTCCCCACTATTTACAAACTTCGAGCTAGAGGCACCAAATTTGGTATGAAAATAGCAATTGACATTCCACAAAGATCAGCGTCAAAAACTTGGATGCCACACACACCCAATCCGCTTCAGCCCCCTTTTCACCACCTTTTTCAATTATAGAGCTAGAAATCCATGCGTTCATACAGACGGACAGACGGACAAACGGATAGACGGACGGACAGACGGACATGGCTATATCGTCTCGGCTGAAGATGCTGATCAAGAGTATATGCACTTTATGGAGACGGAGATGCTTCCTTCTGCTTTATACCTTTTTTACCCATTTTATGGGTTAAGGCTATAAAATAATATTCATTTATTATACCTTAATATCTAAACGTCTTAAAAATGAGAATGAATGTTTTCTTTTTTGGAATGCAAAAACATGATTTGATTTACCCTATCATATCGATGTGCAGTTTTAAAGCGTTTTTATACTCGTTACCGAAGGTTAAGAGTATATTGGCTTTGTGCAATGTCCGTCATGGTGTCTGTCCATCTGTCCGTCTGTATGAACGCAACTTTTTTCCACACCCTTCAAGCTAGAGAATTAAAACTTTCCAATTCTCTTTATCTATGGGATAGTAAATTAAAGTGTCAAGATTGGGGCTCTACGATAACTGGGGGGCTGGCAAATCGATAGATTTGATAGCTCAAAATCGATAAATCCACATATTTCGCACTTCCTTATAGCTAGAAATACCAAATTTTGTGGGCAGATAGCTACTAGCAACCCCCAAAAACTGCATCAAAAGTTTTGGAGCCAAGCCCACCCATTCTGCCCCCAGCCCCCGCAAAATAAATCAAAAAAGCCTATATCTCCCACAGTTTTTGAGCTATAGCCACCAAATTTGTTGCCAAGATAGGTGATGATGACCCCCCAAAAACTACATCAAAACTTTGCATGTCACGCCCACTAATAAAGCCTTAGCCGCACCCATCCGCCCCAACGCTTCATCAAAAACGGAAATGCGTGTATCTTCCAGAGTTGTGGAGCTAGAGCCACCAAAATTGGTAGGAAGATAGCTGGCAACGATATTTGTTTATTTATTTTATTTAATTTTATTTATTATTTATTTAATTATTATTACATTTTTATTTTATTTTTATTTAGTTTTAATTTAATTATTATTAAATTTTTATTTTATTATTTTCCTCTTTAAAATTTTCTTGGTTGTTTATCAAATATTTATTAATTTTTGTCACTGTGTTTAGTTATTTTTCTTAGTCGTGCTGGTCCCACTGTTCGCTCTCCACTTTTCATGTGCACTTGTCCCACTGTACACTGCCGATCATCACGCCCAAAACCAATTTCGCTTTGGTTCTGCGGCACGTGCTGTACTTTTCATTATTTGGCGCATACGCCGACGACCCACCTTGCACGCGCACAATTCCCGTTCCTTTTATCAGCTCGCCCGTTTCTACCGACACTTTCGTTGCACCGCGACAACTCGAATTTTGCGCTTGCCTGGCCAGATCCCGTTTTCTCAATCGGTGTATTTGCTTCCACCGTCACTTTCGTTGCGCCGCGACAGCTCGAATTGTGCGCTCAGCTTAACTCGATTCCGTTACAAAAACCAAAACGTCGCGACACTTGCTTATTTTCGTGAGCGACAAATGACCATCTGGCGTACGTTTTTTTTCTTCCGGCACCGTTACCTTTTCACCGTTTTATATGCGCGCGGTCACAACAAGGTATGATTGGGGATATAAGTTTTCGCGAAACTTTGAACTTTCTGCAATATTTTTGGGGCTTTATTCCCGAACCATATTACCCTCTTTAGCTAATGGGTCCCTCCTCGGGCGCCACTTTTAAGGTAGTTTTATTAGCCGAGGTACAGATCTCAGTCTGGCCAAGGCTCGCGTACAAGAAATAATTTATTTATTACTGAGACGCGTTAGCTATTTAGAGGCAAGTTTACGTTACCGATATACCCCGGAGTTTCGCAGCTGAAAAGCAGGGATTTCGGGGATGATGCACCTTCGTGCGGTCTCCGCTGACTCCACTGCAGTTTCTCCATACGAATCGGGGATTAGCTCACCGATAAGTAGGAATGCGGGAAGGGGCTAATACCACTGTTGGCGCGATGCTTTATCGATTGAGTAGTCGGGGAATAGCAAGAGGAGACTCCGTCTTATGCCCTCCGCAAACTTCTCAAACATCTAATCTCTACGAAACTTGGTCGTGTATATATACTTACGCGTATATATATGTACGGGCGTAACGCGGCGCTCGTTTCGTCTCGCATGGCAATATAAAACACTTGAAAAGGGTTTGGGTTACGTCAATTTACTTTTATTCGATCCCGCTCGATAATTCATGTATGCTCCGTTGCCTGTGCTTGCCTTCATCGCTGCCTTCGTCGCTTGTGGATCGCGAATTTTGAGGTTGTGGGTCGTGAGAATGCGGCTGTTCGGCCCTTCTGCTTTCTTACGCTAGCCTGCCCTTGTTCTCTTATGCTAGCTCGCCTTTTCTCTCTTGCTTATCTTCTGATCGTAGATTATGTTACGTGCTAGTGTTATAATTGTATTTTATGTTTATGTGTAAATAATAGAGTCTCCTAGACTATGGTTCATTATGAATTAAATGTGTTCTTAGTCTAAGACTTCAAACATATTAATAATTATAATAATATAAATGTGGGGGAGGCCGGTGGACAGCCTACCTCACAAGGTTTTTCTGCACATCTGTGAAAGCTTTCACGTGTGATGTTTTTAAAAAAAGTGATGAAAAAAACTTTGATGCCTCGTTGACATTATTTGGAACATTCATAGCGTTATTTAAAATATCAATGCACTGCAGTGCCCAATTGTTTTCTCTGTCTTTTAATGTTTCGCATGGCCGTCAGCCAATTGGAGCAACAAGGGGAAAAACGCGCGCCGCAGAGAAACGCATTCATACCGCCAATTTGAATGCGCGACCGTGCAGTACGTGCCGTCCTTGCGGCTCACAACTGGAAGTGTGACTATACTCTCCACGCGAGGGCGGCTGGAAGCAGGCTCTTGGTACGGTAATGTCTCTGCCAAGGGTGCTGACGAATGGTAGTCGGGTGAGAGAAGAAAGCTCTATCAAATTACCCCAGTCCAAGGTGGAACAGCATTGTGCCGAGGGACTCGAGGCCGAGGGGGTGCTCGGTCGTTACTTTGCGAACTCTGGATACCTGCCGACCTCCAGTTTAAATAGGCTTCCCGCGGCACACGGGCTGTGCCGTGGGTGACTTTCCATTCCCGTCTACTCGAGGGACCAATGAGCTCTAATTTAAAAAACAAAAATCAAGTGTCCGGATCACTTAAAAAACAGGTGGGAAACGCCAATCCCTCTGTTAGTGGTAGCACCTCTACAGGTGCTAGCACCCCCTTTCCGACGCCTGGTACGCCAGCAGGTGCTCGCGACGCCACCAGCGGCACTGGTGCAGGGCGAACAAGCCATTTGTCCTCACACCTCGGATGTCAAACTGGAGCGGCTCCTGGAGTTCGGAGGTTGCAGCATAAGTCTGCAACACCAGCTTCCTGGTCTGTGACGCAGGCAACTGGCTTGGGGCCTACTACCACAGCGGCAAAAAAAAAAACCTTCTTTCAGGACAGGCGGCGCGCGGCGGAGATTCTCCAAGAAAACCTAACCGCTCAGCCCTCATCCCCCAATGGTGTGAACCTGGTCGAGAGGGCTAAAAAAATCCTTCCGGATTTTAAGCCAGCGATTCCGTCCACTTCTGTTAAAGCCAAACAGAAGCGCCAACGTTCCGTTGAGGAGACGGCCCGGGACGAAGAAACCGCAGCATTGTACAAAAAAGCTGTTGCTCTATTGGGAGAAGTCCCGGCGCTTAGCTAGAGGTGGTCGACTGGAAAGACAGGCCCAGCAGACCCCGAGCTAGAGTTTGGGTTTCCGCCAAGCCCGAGGAGACGGAGAGGATCCTAAAACTCTGAAAGCTCAGTTACCCCGACTTGATAACTCAAGATTGGAGGATTGCCAAAGTCGAGGAGCCGGAGGGCAAAAGCCGACAGGTGATCCTCATCATAAATGACGAGTCAGTCAAGGCCCTTGCCGCGTCCAACGGAGCGGCCCACTACGGCTTCAAGCCGATAGCGATCCGTGTCTACCGTTCGGATGCGGCTAGCAAGCCTTCAGCCCACGATGACGTAAGGGTGGTGAATGAGGTCTCAGCTCCGACTGGGCAGCCCCCGGTGAAAGCTGGCGATACCAAAGCCAATGGTAACCAACATGGACAGTGTCCAGTTAATGAGAAAACATTGTTTTAATATTTTTGATTGTAAATTCCAAAATATTGAGAAAAAAAATTGTTTTATTGCAAATCATTAAAGAGCATGATAGAATGTATATTAATTTTTGTCTCTGAATTAACCAAAACTAGGTATTAGACCTCGTCAACAGAAAGCCCGCACTGAAAGCTATCTGTCACCGTAAATAGACCGCGATAGCATCTAAGCTCGCCAAAAATTAAAATTAATTAATATTAAAATAATATAACAAATAACATGAGTTGCATAAAAATAGAAATAAAATAGACTTGTTGTTTTAGTTTTCATATTCATTTATCTACGGTCAAGGAGTCCAGCCGTGAATTCAGTCGCCGCTTGAAGCAACGTTCAGAAAACCACGACAATCCTCTTGCCACCCAGCTTTTCGACAACAGCCTGAAATGTCACAGACTCAAACGCTATCATCCTGTAGACCTAACCTTCCGTTTTACCCAGAGCCCTTCCGTTTCGGGAGAGCCCGACTAGAAGATACCCTGAACCCAGTTGCAATAAATAAATTACATTTATAATTGACTTTGGTATACTGACTTAACTTCAGTCGATTAAATTCGATATCTCCGGTGTTTCTTAACCGATTTGGACGAAATTTTCAGTTAAGTTCTATTGTTACCCATTACTTTAACTCTTATATTTACTTTTTCCAAATTCGATATTTTTTTATATCGATTCCATGTGTATATCGGAAACCAGAATAGTTAACGATAATTTGAAGCAAACTTGTTCTGCTCATGCTATAGGAGAACTTATAAACAAAATTTGAAGTCTCTTGCTTTTGTAGTCTCTGAGGTCCACGCGTTCATACAGACGGACAGACGGACGGACAGACGGACATGGCTATATCGTCTCGGCTGAAGATGCTGATCAAGAATATATGCACTTTATGGGGACGGAGATGCTTCCTTCTGCCTGTTACATACTTTTGCACCAAGCCATTATACCCTTTTTACCCATTTTATGGGTTAAGGCTATAAAATAGTATTCATTTACTATACCTTAATATCTAAACGTCTTAAAAATGAGAATGAATGTTTTCTTTTTTGGAATGCAAAAACATGATTTGATTTACCCTATCATATCGATGTGCGGTTTTACAGCGTTTTTATACTCGTTACCGAAGGTTAAAAGGAGAATTTTGGATGAGCACAAACCCCAAAGTCTATTTTGCGTATTTACACGTTATTTTTATTTTTTTTATTTTTTATTTTTTGTGCACAATCTGTGTTTTACTTGTATACGTTCGTCGGTCTATTATGTTCACTGAGTTGTTGTTAAATATTGCTCTTCATGAATCGCGAAAACACTTCGATATTTTCATCATATTTGGATGATATGCAGTCGCTTAACCAAGCGCATAAAGATCCTGCATCAGACAAATTAAATATGATTTATTCAGCAATTGGAAATTTTATCGTTTGATATTACCGTTTACCATTACAATACGTTATGAAGCAGGTTAATCAATCTATGAAGCTCAAATCCCAAAACCTAACTGACCTAACGCAAGTTGTACTGGCCACACCGGCAACTTAGGTGTCGGTCGAAAGATCATTCTCGGCGCTAAGCTTCACACTTAACTTGCTAACCGTCCAAAATGTAAAAATGTGTTTCTCGCTCTAAAATAATTGTTTTACTTAAATAAGGTAAAAAAAACACAAAAATTTTGTTCGCAAGAGATTCGCTCAATTGGTATAGCAGCCAAGTAATTATAGGTGTCCGGATCATCCTTTCAGCCTTAGATTTCCAATGCATATAATCCAATACACTCGCAATAAAAAAGTAAATAAATTGTATAAATAACTTGACAATACCAAATATATTATCCTCAACATTTACAGGACTGCATAGCAGCTCAGCTCGCCTCTGCTCATCCTTCTGGCTCGTACATTGAGGGTCATCCCTCCAACTTAAATCTTTGAATACATTGATCCAGTGAATTCGCTCGCACTTTCAAAATAAATAAATATGAGTACATAAAATTATGTATATTAATATCATGAAAATCCAAACTAAATTATTTTTTAATACTTACAGAGCTGCATAGCAGCTCAGCTTGAATGTGAGTGTTGAGTGTTCCCTCTGGAACCTCCTTCAGTAACATCTTTCCAGCTTAAATCCTGTAAGCCATATGATCCAGTACATCCAATTCGCTCGCAGAATGAAAATAAATATAATATATTATAATCATGAAAATTCAAAATGTATTATTTTCAATACTTACATGTTGGCGCATCCACCCAAGGTCATCGTTCTAAGTGCATACCTCCAAAGTCATCCTTCTGTTCCAGGGTCATTCATCCTGGGATATACTTCAGGGTCGTTCATTCTGGGATAAGCCTAAGGGTCCTTCATTTTGGGAAAAACTTCAGGGTCCTTCATCCTGGGATAAACCTCAGGGTGAGAAATTAATGCTTAATAAAGTTTAGTTTTTTTCGGAATGGGCCCATTTTTGGATGTCTTATCCAACAGCTATTCCTGGTATAGCCACTTTGACCTTTGTCTCGTTAATATAACTAACAATTTTTTCAGCAATTCCAGGTGGAGGCTGTAGCAGTGGTTTTCTTTGTCGAACCAAGTTCGACACAGTGTTTTGGTTCGACGAAGACATTCTGCAGTTATGGTCTTGCAGAAGTCCCTTGAGTGCGGCGACCTATCGAAGATTTCGGGACTCATAATGCAAGTTGCACACGAGAAAGAATTCATCTTGTGGGTTTCTAAGACAAATATTTTCCATTGTAAAATTCCGTGCCTTTGTCATGCAAATGAGTCCATAAGGCTGAACCCATAAAATGGGTGAAAATGGTATAATGGTTTTGTGCAAAAGTATGTAACAGGCCGAAGGATAAATCTTCGACCCAACAAAGTGTATATATTCTTGATCAGCATCAACAGCCAAGATGATATAGTTAGGTCCATCTGTCCGTCCGTCTGTATGAACGCTTGGATCTCAGAGACTTTAGATTTTAAACATAAGTTCTCCTATGCCATGAGCAGAACCATATACACATAGAATCGATTACAAAAAATATCGACTTTGTAAAATGTAAAAATGAGGGTTGTAATAATGGGTAACGATAGAACTTTTCTGAAAATTTCGTCCAAATCGCTTAAGAAACACCGGAGATTTCGAATTTAATCGATTGAAGTTAAGTCAGTTACCAAAGTCTGATATCAATTAAATATACGTATTTGTTGCAACTGGGCTCAGGGTATCTTCTAGTCGGGCTCTCCCGACTAGAGCCTTTTCACTTGTTTTATTATTGATTGATCGCATATAACGGCCTTAACTTTAAGACCCATTTTGACAAGCGTACCGATACTGTCGAACAAGCTTTGAGTCATTATATCTATAGCCGATTTCCGACTACATGTGCAACAGTACCTAAATACGTAATTCCATGGCTGATTAATGCCTTTAAATTGGAAAAATAGGAAATGGTTTGCCAATAATGGTTCGCATTTTCCCTTGCCTTAGTCCACGAAGCCGTCTGTTTGGTCTGTTGTGCTCTTATACTCGAGCTCAGAACGTCCGACCATTTCATCAAAAACAATAACACAGTTTCCTTCGCTCTCCTTCATCTTTTGCACATGTTTCGCTTTTCTTCGGCAGAACCATTCATTAATGCCCGGAGAAATCTTTCTAATAGGGCTCCAATTCAATAATGTTTTGGGATTTGGCAGATTAAAACATAGGCCATCACGCAGAAATTGGTAGCCTTTTGACGATCTGTAATTAATATTTATTAAAAGGTTTTTCTGCACATCTGTGAAAGCTTTCACGTGTGATGTTTTAAAAAGAAGTGATGAAAAAAACTTTGATGCCTCTTTGACATTATTTGGAACATAGCGTTATTAAAAATATCAATGCACTGCAGTGCCCAATTGTTTTCTCTGTCTTTTAATGTTTCGCATGGCCGTCAGCCAATTGGAGCAACAAGGGGAAAAACGCGCGCCGCAGAGAAACGCATTCATACCGCCAATTTGAATGCGCGACCGTGCAGTGCGTGCCGTCCTTGCAGCTCACAACTGGAAGTGTGACTATACTCTCCACGCGAGGGCGGCTGGAAGCAGGCTCTTGGTACGGTAATGTCTCTGCCAAGGGTGCTGACGAATGGTAGTCGGGCGAGAGAAGAAAGCTCTATCAAATTACCCCAGTCCAAGGTGGAACAGCATTGTGCCGAGGGACTCGAGGCCGAGGGGGTGCTCGGTCGTTACTTTGCGAACTCTGGATACCTGCCGACCTCCAGTTTAAATAGGCTTCTCACGGCACACGGGCTATGCCGCGGGTGACTTTCCATTCCCGTCTACTCGTGGGACCAATGAGCTCTAATTTAAAAAACAAAAATCCAGTGTCCGGATCACTTAAAAAACCGTGGGAAACGCCAATACCTCTTTTAGTGGTAGCACCTCTACAGGTGCTAGCACCCCCTTTCCGACGCCTGGTACGCCAGCAGATGCTCGCGACACCGCTAGCGGCACTGGTGCAGGGCGAACAAGCCATTTGTCCTCACACCCCGGATGTCGACCTGGAGCGGCTCCTGGAGCTCGGAGGTTGCAGCATAAGTCTGCAACACCAGCTTCCTGGTCTGTGACGCAGGCAACTGGCTTGGGGCCCGCTACCACAGCGGCAAAAAAAACCTTCTTTCAGGACCGGCGGCGCGCGGCGGAGATTCTCCAAGAAAACCTAACCGCTCAGCCCTCATCCCCCAATGGTGTGAACCTGGTCGAGAGGGCTAAAAAAATCCTTCCGGATTTTAAGCCAGCGATTCCGTCCACTTCTGTTAAAGCCAAACAAAAGCGCCAACGTTCCGTTGAGGAGACGGCCCGGGACGAAGAAACCGCAGCATTGTACAAAAAAGCTGTTGCTCTATTGGGAGAAGGCCCGGCGCTTAGCTAGAGGTGGTCGACTGGAAAGACGTGCCCAGCAGACCACGAGCTAGAGTTTGGGTTTCCAACAAGCCCGAGGAGCCGGAGAGGATCCTAAAACTCTTACAGCTCAGTTACCCCGACTTGATAACTCAAGATTGGAAGATCGCCAAAGTCGAGGAGCCGGAGGGCAAAAGCCGACAGGTGATCCTCATCATAAATGACGAGTCAGTCAAGGCCCTTGCTGCGTCAAACGGAGCGGCCCACTTCGGCTTCAAGCCGATAGCGATCCGTGTCTACCGTTTGGATGCGGCTAGCAAGCCTTCAGCCCACGATGACGTAAGGGTGGTGGATGACGTCTCAGCCCCGAGTGGGCAGCCCCCGGTGAAAGCTGGCGATACCACAGCTAATGGTATCCAACATGGACAGTGTCCAGTTAATGAGAAAACATTGTTTTAATGTTTTTGATTGTAAATTCCAAAATATTGAGAAAAAAAGTTGTTTTATTGCAAATAATTAAAGAGCATGATAGAATGTATTTTAATTTTTGTCTCTGAATTAACCAAAACTAGGTATTAACACCTGTAGACCTCGTCAACAGAAAGCCCGCACTGAAAGCTATCTGTCACAGTAATTAGACCGCGATAGCATCTTAGCTCGCCCAAAAATTAAAATTAATTAATATTAAAATAATATAACAAGTAACATGAGTTGCATAAAAATAGAAATAAAGTAGACTTGTTGTTTTAGTTTTCATATTCATTTATCTACGGTCAAGGAGTCCGCCGTGAATTCAGTCGGCGCTTGAAGCAACGTTTAGAAAACCACGACAATCCGCTTGCCACCCAGCTTTTCAACAACAGCATGAAATGTCACAGACTCAAACGCTATCATCCTGTAGACCTAACCTTCCGTTTTACCCAGAGCCCTTCCGTTTCGGGAGAGCCCGACAAGAAGATACCCTGAACCCAGTTGCAATTAATAAATTACATTTATAATTGACTTTGGTATACTGACTTAACTTCAGTCGATTAAATTCGATATCTCCGGTGTTTCTTAACCGATTTGGACGAAATTTTCAGTTAAGTTCTATCGTTACCCATTACTTTAACCCTTATATTTACTTTTTCCAAATCCGATATTTTTTGTTATTGATTCCATGTGTATATCGGAAACCAGAATATTTATCGATAATTTGAAGCAAACTTGTTCTGCTCATGGTATAGGAGAACTTATAAACAAAATTTGAAGTCTCTTGCTTTTGTAGTCTCTGAGATCCACGCGTTCATACAGACGGACAAACGGACAGACGGACGGACGGACGGACATGGCTATATCGTATCGGCTGAAGATGCTGATCAAGAATATATACACTTTATGGGGACGGAGATGCTTCCTTCTGCCTGTAACATACTTTTGCACAAAACCATTATACCCTTTTTACCCATTTTATGGGTTAAGGCTATAAAATAATATTCATTTATTATACCTTAATATCTAAACGTCTTAAAAATGAGAATGAATGTTTTCTTTTTTGAAATGCAAAAACATGATTTGATTTACCCTATCATATCGATGTGCAGTTTTACAGCGTTTTTGTGCTCGTTACCGAAGGTTAAGAGTATATTGGCTTTGTGCAATGTCCGTCATGGTGTCTGTCCATCTGTCCGTCTGTATGAACGCAACTTTTTTCCACACCCTTCAAGCTAGAGAATTAAAACTTTCCAATTCTCTTTATCTATGGGATAGTAAATTAAAGTGTCTAGATTGGGGCTCTACGATAACTGGGGGCCTGGCAAATCGATAGATTTGATAACATAAAAACGATAAATCCACATATTTCGCACATCCTTATAGCTAGAAATACCAAATTTTGTGGGCAGATAGCTACTAGCAACCCCCAAAAACTGCATCAAAAGTTTTGGAGCCAAGCCCACCCATTCTGCCCCCAGCCCCCGCAAAATAAATCAAAAAAGCCTATATCTCCCAAAGCTTTTGAGCTATAGCCACCAAATTTGTTGCCAAGATAGGTGATGATGAACCCCCAAAAACTACATCAAAACTTTGCATGTCACGCCCAATAATAAAGCCTTAGCCGCACCCATCCGCCCCAACGCTTCATCAAAATTGGGAATGCGTGTATCTTCCAGAGTTGTGGAGCTAGAGCCACCAAAATTGGTAGGAAGATAGCTGGCAACGATACCCAAATATCTGCATCAATGTTTTGGAGCCACGCTAACGCATTCTGCCCTCCTTTCCCCACTATTTACAAACTTCGAGCTAGAGTCACCAAATTTGGGATGAAGATAGCAATTGACATTCCACAAAGATCAGCGTCAAAAACTTGGATGCCACACCCACCCAATCCGCTTCATACCTATCTGCATCGGAGAATCTTAAAAGCAGCGTACACCCCTACCCCATCCGCACCCCTTTGCATTCAGGCCACTTTTTACCGGTTTTTATACTGGTTACGAGTATGCCGCAGTCAGCTTAATCCGATTACAACGTTTCCCATGTTTTTGTTTCCGTTTTGCGCGTGTCTTCTAAGTAAAAATTTGGATGAGCACAAACCCCAAAGTCTATTTTGCGTATGTACACGTTTATTTTTTGTTTTTTTTGTTTTTTTTTTTTTTTTTTGTGCACAATCTGTGTTTTGCTTGTATACGATCGTCGGTCTATTATGTTCACTGAGTTGTTGTTAAATATTGCTCTTCATGAATCGCGATAACACTTCGATATTTTCATCATATTTGGATGATATGCAGTCGCTTAACCAAGCGCATAAAGATCCTGCATCAGACAAATTAAATATGATTTATGCAGGAATTGGAAATTTTATCGTTTGATATTACCGTTTACCATTACAATACGTTATGAAGCAGTTTAATCAATCTATGAAGCTCAAATCCCCGAACCTAATTGAGCTAACGCAAGTTGAACTGGCCACACAGGCAACTTAGGTGTCGGTCGAAAGATCATTCTCGGCGCTAAGCTTCACACTTAACTTTTTAACCGTCCAAAATGTAAAAAAGTGTTTCTCGTTCTAAAATAATTGTTTTACTTAAATAAGGTAAAAAAAAACACAAAAATTTTGTTCCCAAGAGATTCGCTCAATTGGTATAGCAGCCAAGTAAATATAGGTGAAAAGTGCCTCAAGGCACTTGCTTTTGCTTTCCAGTCCGGATCATCCTTGCAGCCTTAGATTTCCAATGCATATAATCCAATACACTCGCAATAAAAAAGTAAATAAAATGTGTAAGTAACTTGACAATACCAAACATATTATATTCAATATTTACAGGACTGCATAGCAGCTCAGCTCGCCTTTGCTCATCCTTCTGGCTCGTACATTGAGGGTCATCCCTCCAACTTAAATCGTTGTATACATTGATCCAGTGAATTCGCTCGCACTTTAAAAATAAATAAATATGAGTACATAAAATTATGTATATTAATATCATGAAAATCCAAACTAAATTATTTTTTAATACTTACAGAGCTGCATAGCAGCTCAGCTTGAATGTGAGTGTTGTTGTTCCCTCTGGAACCTCCTTAGGTAACATCTTTCCAGCTTAAGTCCTTTAAGCCATATGATCCAGTGCATCCAATTCGCTCGCAGAATGAAAATAAATATAATATATTATAATCATGAAAATTCAAAATATATTATTTTCAATACTTACATGTTGGCGCATCCACCCAAGGTCATCGTTCTAAGTGCATACCTCCAAAGTCATCCTTCTGTTCCAGGGTCATTCATCCTGGGATATACTTCAGGGTCGTTCATTCTGGGATAAGCCTAAGGGTCCTTCATCTTGGGATAAACTTCAAGATCCTTCATCCTGGGATAAACCTCAGGGTGAGAAATTAATGCTTAATAACGTTTAGTTTTTTTCGGAATGGGCCCATTTTTGGATGTCTTATCCAACAGCTATTCCTGGTATAGCCACTTTGACCTTTGTCTCGTTAATATAACTAACAATTTTTTCAGCAATTCCAGGTGGAGGCTGTAGCAGTGGTTTTCTTTGTCGAACCAAGTTCGACACAGTGTTTTGGTTCGACGAAGACATTCTGCAGTTATGGTCTTGCAGAAGTCCCTTGAGTGCGGCGACCTATCGAAGATTTCGGGACTCATTATGCAAGTTGCACACGAGAAAGAATTCATCTTGTGGGTTTTTAAGACATATATTTTCCATTGCAAAATTCCGTGCCTTTGCCATGCAAATGAGTCCATAAGGCTGAACCCATAAAATGGGTAAAAAGGGTATAATGGTTTTGTGCAAAAGTATGTAACAGGCCGAAGGAAAAATCTTCGACCCAACAAAGTGTATATTTTCTTGATCAGCATCAACAACCAAGATGATATAGCCAGGTCCATCTGTCCGTCCGTCTATATGAACGCATGGATCTCAGAGACAACAAGAGCTAGAGATTTTAGATTTTAAATATAAGTTCTCCTATGCCATGAGCAGAACCATATACACATAGAATCGATAACAAAAAATATCGACTTTGTAAAATGTAAAAATGAGGGTTGTAATAATGGGTAACGATAGAACTTTTCTGAAAATGTCGTCCAAATCGGTTAAGAAACATCGGAGATATCGAATTTAATCGATTGAAGTTAAGTCAGTAAACCAAAGTCTGATATAAATTCAATATACGTATTTGTTGCAACTGGGCTCAGGGTATCTTCTAGTCGGGCTCTCCCAACTAGAGCCTTTTCACTTGTTTTATTATTGATTGATCGCCTATAACGGCCTTAACTTTAAGACCCATTTTGACAAGCGTACCGATACTGTCGTACAAGCTTTGAGTCATTATATCTATAGCCGATTTCCGACTACATGTGCAACAGTAGCTAAATACGTAATTCCATGGCTGATTAATGCCTTTAAATTGGAAAAATAGGAAACGGTTTGCCAATAATGGTTCGCATTTTCCCTTGCCTTAGTCCACGAAGCCGTCTGTTTGGTCTGTTGTGCTCTTATACTCGAGCTCAGAACGTCCGACCATTTCATCAAAAACAATAACACAGTTTCCTTCGCTCTCCTTCATCTTTTGCACATGTTTCGATTTTCTTCGGCAGAACCATTCATTAATGCCCGGAGAAATCTTTCTAATAGGGCTCCAATTCAATAATGTTTTGGGACTTGGCAGATTAAAACATAGGCCATCACGCAGAAATTGGTAGCCTTTTGACGATCTGTAATTAATATTTATTAAAAGGTTTTTCTGCACATCTGTGAAAGCTTTCACGTGTGATGTTTTTAAAAGAAGTGATGAAAAAAACTTTGATGCCTCGTTGACATTATTTGGAACATTCATAGCGTTTTTAAAAATATCAATGCACTGCAGTGCCCAATTGTTTTCTCTGTCTTTTAATGTTTCGCATGGCCGTCAGCCAATTGGAGCAACAAGGGGAAAAACGCGCGCCGCAAAGAAATGCATTCAAACCGCCAATTTGAATGCGCGACCGTGCAGTGCGTGCCGTCCTTGCGGCTCACAACTGGAAGTGTGACTATACTCTCCACGCGAGGGCGGCTGGAAGCAGGCTCTTGGTACGGTAATGTCTCTGCCAAGGGTGCTGACGAATGGTAGTCGGGCGAGAGAAGAAAGCTCTATCAAATTACCCCAGTCCAAGGTGGAACAGCATTGTGCCGAGGGACTCGAGGCCGAGGGGGTGCTCGGTCGTTACTTTGCGAACTCTGGATACCTGCCGACCTCCAGTTTAAATAGGCTTCCCGCGGCACACGGGCTATGCCGTGGGTGACTTTCCATTCCCGTCTACTCGTGGGACCAATGAGCTCTAATTTAAAAAACAAAAATCAAGTGTCCGGATCACTTAAAAATCCGGTGGGAAACGCCAATCCCTCTTTTAGTGGTAGCACCTCTACAGGTCCTAGCACCACCTTTCCGACGCCTGGTACGCCAGCAGGTGCTCGCGACGCCGCCAGCGGCACTGGTGCAGGGCGAACAAGCCATTTGTCCTCACACCTCGGATGTCGACCTGGAGCGGCTCCTGGAGTTCGGAGGTTGCAGCAAAGTCAGCAACACCAGCTTCCCGGTCTGTGACGCAGGCAACTGCCTTGGGGCCCGCTATCACAGCGGAAAAAAAAACCTTATTTCAGGACCGGCGGCGCGCGACGGAGATTCTGCTAATAACGCTATGAATGTTCCAAATAATGTCAACGAGGCATCAAAGTTTTTTTCATCACTTCTTTTAAAAACATCAAAAGTGAAAGCTTTCACAGATGTGCAGAAAAACCTTTTAATAAATATTAATTACACATCGTCAAAAGGTTTCCGATTTCTGCGTGATGGCCTATGTTTTAATCTGCCAAGTCCCAAAACATTATTGAATTGGAGCCCTATTAGAAAGATTTCTCCGGGCATTAATGAATGGTTCTGCCGAAGAAAAGCGAAATATGGGCAAAAGATGAAGGAGAGCGAAGGAAACTGTGTTATTGTTTTTGATGAAATGGTCGGACGTTCTGAGCTCGAGTATAAGAGCACAACAGACCAAACAGACGGCTTCGTGGACTAAGGCAAGGGAAAATGCGAACCATTATTGGCAAACCGTTTCCTATTTTTCCAATTTAAAGGCATTAATCAGCCATGGAATTACGTATTTAGCTACTGTTGCACATGTAGTCGGAAATCGGCTATAGATATAATGACTCAAAGATTGTCCGACAGTATCGGTACGCTTGTCAAAATGGGTCTTAAAGTTAAGGCCGTTATATGCGATCAATCAATAATAAAACAAGTGAAAAGGCTCTAGTTGGGAGAGCCCGACTAGAAGATACCCTGAGCCCAGTTGCAACAAATACGTATATTGAATTTATATCAGACTTTGGTTTACTGACTTAACTTCAATCGATTAAATTCGATATCTCCGGTGTTTCTTAACCGATTTGGACGACATTTTCAGAAAAGTTCTATCGTTACCCATTATTACAACCCTCATTTTTACATTTTACAAAGTCGAAATTTTTTGTTATCGATTCTATGTGTATATGGTTCTGCTCATGGCATAGGAGAACTTATAAACAAAATCTAAAGTCTCTAGCTTTTGTTGTCTCTGAGATCCAAGCGTTCATACAGACGGACGGACAGATGGACCTGGCTATATCATCTTGGCTGTTGATGCTGATCAAGAATATATACACTTTGTTGGGTCGAAGATTTTTCCTTCGGCCTGTTACATACTTTTGCACAAAACCATTATACCCTCTTTTACCCACCTCAAGGGACTTCTGCAAGACCATAACTGCAGAATGTCTTCGTCGAACCAAAACACTGTGCCGAACTTGGTTCGACAAAGAAAACCACTGCTACAGCCTCCACCTGGAATTGCTGAAAAAATTGTTAGTTATATTAACGAGACAAAGAGCAAAGTGGCTATTCCAGGAATAGCTGTTGGATAAGACATCCAAAAATGGGCCCATTCCGAAAAAAACTAAACGTTATTAAGCATTAATTTCTCACCCTGAGGTTTATCCCAGGATGAAGGATCTTGAAGTTTATCCCAAGATGAAGGACCCTTAGGCTTATCCCAGAATGAACGACCCTGAAGTATATCCCAGGATGAATGACCCTGGAACAGAAGGATGACTTTGGAGGTATGCACTTAGAACGATGACCTTGGGTGGATGCGCCAACATGTAAGTATTGAAAATAATATATTTTGAATTTTCATGATTATAATATACTAGTAAGTGGCCCGCTTACTTCGCTGCGCGGATAGTTTATATAAATTTTAGCAATAGAAGATAGATACAAAATAAATAAATTAGAAAATATTTCACAAAATATTAAAGCAAAGTATTTAATATTCTCTTTTCGACGCCACCATTGAGGTAGAGAATCAGGCGCGTCATTTTTTTATTGTGGTTTCCCCAGTAGGCCTTATAATTTTATAGAATTTAATTTGCAATTATTAACAACTTTTAAGAGCTCTTTATAAACGACAATGGTTGCTTTTCCGTCAGGTGCTAATACAAATAAACTTTTTGGTGAACTGACTCTTGAGCAGGCTACATAAAATTGGCCATGAGAAAAACAATCGTGTCTTAAGTCTAGTCCGGCTTATTTCAGAGTTTGTCCCAGTGATTTATTAATTGTTAAGGCAAAGCAAACTTTTAAAAGAAATCGCAATCTTTTAAATTGAATTGGCAATTCAGAATTAGAAGGTATTAATGGAATTCTCGGTATAAAAACCGTTTGCCCTATACCATTGCCAGTAAAGATAATTGCTTCGACAAAGTTATTTTGCCATCATGGGTTGGAAATAATCCATTTCCAATTTTAAGAAGCATTTCTGCAAATTCACCAGCTATGCTATCACCTTTTAAGTGCACTCGCATATTCTTCGTTAATGCAATTTTCTGTATTTTGGGCCACAAAATTGAAGACTTTAAGCACGCATTTATTTCATCTGCTGTTGTTCCTCTGGGGATCACTGGAAGAGTTTGTCGAAAATCACCAGCTAAGAGAACAGTTATGCCACCCATTAAGTATTCACTATATCGAATGTCTTTCAAAGATCGATCTACAGCTTCAAAAGCACCTTTATGGCCCATAGTACACTCACCCCAAACAATAAGCTTGCAATCTTTGAGCAGAGCAGCCATATTAGATTGCTTTGAAATTGAGCAATGTGGTGTTTCTAAATGAATCAAATTAATTGGAATCTTAAGTGTAGAATGCGCTGAGCGACCACCATTAAGTAAAGTGGCTGCGATACCGGAAGAAGCAACGGCCAATGCAATTTTTTTACTTTGCCGTACCTTTGCCAATACTAAATTTAAAATATACGTTTTACCTGTTCCACCAGGTCCATCTAAAAAATAGATTTCTCCCTTTTCTGCTTCAACGCCATGTAGTATCTTTTCGTATACTTGTTTTTTCTCAGCAGTAAGGAGTAGCTCATTATTAACAACAAAATTATCGCAATTTTCATAATTTGTTTCTCTATGATATTCAATATTTGGAACAAACTCCTTGGATCTAATTGTAGTGGAAGTCCATAATAAGTCAAGTTTTGACCACCAGTAGACAGTACAATATCTTCAATGTAAATAAGACATTTATTTAATACATTATTCACAATACTTTCATCAATATTTCTGTCTTGTGAAAAATGAAAGGCTCTTAAAATATCGTCTGAGAAACTCTCTTTATAAGTATTCCAAAGTTTAAGAGCATCTGAAATTTGACAAAATACTAACATTATTGCAAAAAGTTTTCTCAGTTTTGTAGGATTTTGACACATGACAGCATCGGCTATAGTTGAATCCCAGTGCTTATCATCTTCTAGTAATCCTAGAGCTTTACACGCCAATTGAAATGATGCGTATTTTAATTTAATTTAAAATTTAATTTTAATTTAATTTAATTTAAAAATGAAGTTGCGCCCCTTACAAAATGTAATAAAAGTCTTAAATAAAAACATTCTGTATTATTGAGATGAATAGTGTAATAGTGTAAGCTCTTCCCAAAGCTGAATCTCTTTTAACTCCAAGAAAATTTGGCACATCATGCCCTCGTTTTCTTCTTTGAAATTCTTTATTGTTCCATGTAAAATACGATGGAACTTCACAATATAGAAGCGTTCTTGCAAACTCATCACGTGTGCATAGCTCAAAGAAGGCTAGCAAAGTTGTTTTGGGTGAAGTGCTTAATCTGTCAAGTAATTGTTGCGGATTATTGGGGTTAAAATATATCCGTTGACCATTTTCTAAATGAACAGCTAAGTGTGTAATAGCCGGAAAACGTTCATGCATGGGAAATGCAAAGATTCTCCATACCGCTTCTGAGCTACTTATATAACGGCTACTTTCGTACATATTAATTTCATTACGTTGGTCTTTAAGAGTAAATGACGCTTGATCGCTGCCCGTGTTAACATATTTACAAATGTATTTAATAGACTTTACAGAACTACAATAGTCAACATTTATTTTGAGCTTCAAATGTTCTCAAAAGTACACAGTTGTAAGGCACAACCCAACGATTATCTATGCAATTATCATTGCCACCATCTTCTATCGCTCTTCTACGATATAGAGGGTTACTTTCTTTTCCAGTCACAGTCGAGGAAACCTTTTGGTTCATTTTCAATTTTTCATGAATGGCGATTTATTATTAAATGCACCGCAAGGACCATGAATCATATTTGACTTAACAATGTGTATAACAAAAGATCCTCATCTGCGTTTTGTATTTAGGCACAGATAATTTTATCCATTTTATCTGGTCTTATTTTATTTTCTAACCAAAGTAGAATGTGTATATGTGGTAAGCCCCGCTTTTGCCATTCCACAGAGTACATGAAACATTGCACGCTTCCAAACAAAGAACCTTTTGTCAATAGTGACATTAAAGCTTTAACATTTAAATGAAAGGCTCGAGCTATAATATCGTGACGATCATGCGGTTTTTGACCCGGTAATAAAACACTTTTTATGTCATTCCATTGTGGATTGCATGTGAATGTTATGAAAAGATCTGGTCGCCCATTATGGCGGACATATGTCATAGCATCTTGAGTCTTTTCGTGCATATATCGTGCAGAGCTTGTAAAAGAAGATGGTAAAATTACCATTTGACCAAGTTGAGCTGCGACAACATCTTGTTGGCCTATTGCATCTTGTAGATGTATATAGCTATCTGCTCTGAGTTTCGCTTGATTGTAGCGAATATAATTTAACCTTTCTGTTTCAATTTTAGTATACATATCAACCAAAAACTGACTAAAAAGGGAACGACAGTAAATTAAATGATCTCAGATTATCATTATTTTATAGCTGTAAAAGCTTAACGTAGATATCTTTTTTTTTTTGGTTCCTCCTTTGTTAATAATGGATTCCATTGTGGTATATCCACTGAATAGCCATCTTCGCCATAAGGAAATAGCAAAGGGTACTGTAAGGTACTGTACTTGCAACAGATACCCAAAGGCTCATTTTTCCATTTTAAAGCATTACAATGTTTGCATATCAAATTCATACTACCAATTTGAGTAATTTTATCTGACTTGTAAGCTATTTCAAAATCATAGTTTAAGCCAGACATGGCTTTAACACTCCATGCACGCAAACGCCTTTCTTGACGTGCATTAGGATTATTAGCCTGATGTCTTCTCACTGCAACTAAATGAGCTTCAGAATTATTAAACTGAAATCTTTTTGATGCTTCTATGCGCTTACCCCTATTGATATCACTATTTTTTTCAAATGAACGTTTTTTTTTTTACTTTTCTTTTCTGTTTTGCCGGTGATTGGACTAAGTCTTTTATCGGGATTTTTAACATTTTCAGTTTTACATTCACTTGACGTATCAGAATCTTGAGTTAATACTTCCTCTAAAGGAATATAAACATCAAAATGTCCATTCATTAATGGACCGGTAAAACACAATCTTTTAACAGGATGCAAATTATTTCCAAATGCTTATAATAAATTTCCATTTTGAAAAACTTGGAAATTTACAGCAAAAATTTCTGCTGCTGCTTGAAGCTCACATGCAGTACCATAAGTATGACATAGCGCACTCATATTTTTAGAAGAGCTTTAAAAAGGCAGGCTCCATCACCAATTATAGCTATTTCGGTTAACTCACTTATACATGCGCGCGCTCTGCAACTCAAACAAAGAGCGTAGTATCGCTACCTTCTTCACACGCACTGAAGCAATGCAAAACATATCTAAGAGGCTGCAGTTAAGTGAATTGTATATTGGCGTTAGCTTTAATTTAGTGTGTGTGCGGAGTAGCTAGGGTTATTAAACTTTATTATTGACATGCAAAGCGCGCACATAAAATATAGAGTTAACGTAAATGAGCAACAACAAAGGCGCATGATCGGAGCGAGATTTCAAATTATCTGATTATCATAAGAGCAACACACGCGCTTATGTGAACGCCCTTTGCTTATTCGAAATTTTATATCAATAATATATCAATAATGTTAGTGTGTTACGATTTGTCTAAGATATATAAGCAGCAAGTAGGCGAATCCACCCCCATAACATATTCTGGTGTGGGAAATTTTTCTAGACGCGCCAAGTTTTGTTATGTTGTTGTTGTTTTTTAAAATCAATGACACCAACAAATAGTAGCAGTGCGGGCCCAACAACAACACTGACAACAACAACAAACGCTACTTGGGTAGTAAATCAATTGTCAAAGGCACACAAATTTGAAAAAAAAAGAATATGCACTGTGCGAAGTGATACATGTACATAAAATTATGAAAATTATTTTCAAGCGCATTGTTACTTAATTGTGTATGCACATATTCATTAAGAAGTAGAAATCCGTTTCGTTTTTGCAAGTGTCGAACCTTTTTTTATGACTTTGCTTGTGCGACGCGAAGGCGTCACTGCGCATTTGTTTTGTTTTTGTATTCTCGCTCGCGATCAAACCCTTAGCTTGTGCGACAATCAGGCGACAGTAGTGGAATGGGTACTTGTTGTAATTGTAATTTGTTTTTTAAAATGGGTAAAAAGTGCTCCAAATCGTATGGGAGGTACTGGAAGGAATTGTCCAAAATAAAAATCCTTTCTTAAGACAAACAGAATACCTGCATAAAAAATTGTGTGAAAATTTCAGCTCTTTTCGTTTAGGCTGTGGCTGATCCATTTTAACGCGGACGAACTCTTTTATATATATAGATTATATTTATTTTCATTCTGCGAGCGAATTGGATGCACTGGATCATATGGCTTAAAGGACTTAAGCTGGAAAGATGTTACCTAAGGAGGTTCCAGAGGGAACACTCAACTCTCACATCTAGCTGAGCTGCTATGCAGCTCTGTAAGTATTAAAAAATAATTTAGTTTGGATTTTCATGATATTAATATACATAATTTTATGTACTCATAATTATTTATTTTTAAAGTGCGAGCGAATTCACTGGATCAATGTATACAACGTTTCAAGTTGGAAGGATGACCCTCAATGTACGAGCCAGAAGGATGAGCAAAGGCGAGCTGAGCTGCTATGCAGTCCTGTAAATATTGAATATAATATGTTTGGTATTGTCAAGTTATTTAAATAATTTATTTACTATTTTTATTGCGAGTGTATTGGATTATATGCATTGGAAATCTAAGGCTGAAATGATGATCCGGACTGGAAAGCAAAAGCAAATGCCTTGAGGCACTGTTCACCTATTTTTACCTGGCTCCTATACCAATTGAGCGAATCTCTTGCGAACAAAATTTTTGTGTTTTTTTTTAACCTTATATAAGTAAAACAATTATTTTATAGCGAGAAACACATTTTTACATTTTGGACGTTTAGTAAGTTAAGTGTGAAGCTTAGCGCCGAGAATGATCTTTCGACCGAAACCTAAGTTGCCGGTGTGGCCAGTTCAACTTGCGTTAGCTCAATTAGGCTTGGGGATTTGAGCTTCATAGATTGATTAAACTGCTTCATAACGTATTGTAATGGTAAACGGTAATATCGAACGATAAAATTTCCAATTGCTGCATAAATCATATTTAATTTGTCCGATGCAGGATCTTTATGCGCTTGGTTAAGCGACTGCTTATCATCCAAATATGATGAAAATATCAAAGTGTTTTCGCGATTCATGTAGAGCAATATTTTACAACAACTCAGTGAACATAATAGACCGACGGTCGTATACAAGCAAAACACAGATTGTGCAAAAAAAAAAAAAAACAAAAAAAAAAACGTGTACATACGCAAAATAGACTTTGGGGTTTGTGCTCATCCAAATTTTTACTTAGAAGACACGCGCAAAACGGAAACAAAAACAAGTGTAAACGTTGCAGTCGGACGCAACCGACTGCGGCATACTCGATACCAGTATAAAAACCGTTACAAAGAGGCCCGATTGCAAAGGGGTACGGATGCGGCAGGGGTGTACGCTGCCTTGAAGATTCTCCGATGCAGATGAGAAAGCCACCAGCTATCTTCATACCAAATTTGGTGACTCTAGCTCGAAGTTTGTAAAATGTTTGGAGAGGGGGGCTGGGGGCAGTATGGGTGGGCCTGGTATCAAAATTTTTGCTGCAGATCTTTGTGAAATGTCAATTGCTATCTTCCCACCAAATTCTGTGATTCTAGCTCGAAATTTGTAAAAGTTGCGGAAAGGGGGCTGGGGTGGTCTGGGTGGGTGTGGCATCCAAATTTTTGAAGCAGATTTTGTGAAATGTCAATTGCTATCTTAATACCAAATTTGGTGACTCTAGATCGAAGTTTGTAAAAGGTTTGGAGAGGGGGCTGGGGGCAGTATGGGTGGGCGTGGCATCGAAATTTTTGAAAATGTCAATTGTTATCTGTATACTAAATTTGGTGTCTCTAGCTAAAAGTTTGTAAAAGGAGGGGAAAGGGGGGCGAAATGGGTGGGCGTGGCTCCAAAACTTTAATTCAGATTTTTGGGTATCGTTGCCTGCTATCTTCCTACCAATTTTGGTGGCTCTAGCTCCACAACTCTGGAAGATACACTCATTCCCATTTATGACGAAGCGTTGGGTTGGATGTGGGCGGCTAAGGCATTATTGGTGAGCGTTGCATTCAAACTTTTGATGCAGTTTTTGGGGGGTCATCATCACCTATGTTGGCATCAAATTTAGTGGCTTTAGCTCAAAAACTGTGGGAGATGTAGGCTTTTTTGATTTTAATTTGCGGGGGCTGGGGCAGAATGGGTGGGCTTGGCTCCCAAACTTTGATGCAGATTTTTGGGAGTCGTTGCCAGATATCTTCCTACCAAAATTGGTGGCTCTAGCACCACAACTCTGGAAGATACACGCATTCTCATTTTTCGCGAATCGTTGGGGTGGGTGGAGGCGGCTATGGCAGTATCGGTAGGCGTGGCATCCAAACTTTTGATGCATTTTTTGGAGGTTCATCATCATTTATCTTGGCACCAAATTTGGTGGCTTTAGCTCAAAAACTGTGGGAGATGTAGGCTTTTTTGATTTATTTTGCGGGGGCTGGATGCAGAATGGGTGGTCGTGGCTCCAAAAGTTTGATGCAGATTTTTGGGGGTCGTTGCCAGCGATCTTCCTACCAAATCGGGTGACTCTAGCTCAAAGTAAGTAAAAGCTGCGGAAAGGGGAGCTGGGGCGGAGTGGGTGGGTTTGGCATCCAATCTTTTGAAGCAGATCTTTGTGAAATGTCAATTGCTATCTTCATACCAAATTTGCTGTCTCTAGCTCGAAGTTTGTAAAAGGGTTGGAAAGGGGGGCTGATCGGAGCATTCTACGATATAGCCACCATACAAATTTACCATATCAACACGGTTTCCGGCCAAACTGCTGAACCGATCTTGATGAAACTTTCACAGATTGCTTAGATCATGTTGGGTTTGTTCACTATGAAATTCCATCCCGATCAGAGCATTCTACGATATAGCCACCATATAAATTTACCAGATCAACACGATTTCTGGCCAAACTGCTGAGCCGATCTTGATGAAACTTTCAAAGATTGCTTAGATCATGTCGGGTTTGTTCACTTTGATATTTCATCCCGATCGGAGCATTCTACGATATAGCCACCATATAAATTTACCATATCAACACGATTTCCGGCCAAACTGCTGAACCGATCTTGATGAAACTTTCACAGATTGCTTAGATCATGTCGGGTTTGTATACTATGAACTTTCATTTCGATCGGAGCATTCTACGACATAGCCACCATACAAATTTACCATATCGTTATATCAATTGTTGTCTTTGTCGTGCACTTTCAAGTACCTACATGTCAATATGTTGTTTTTGTCGAAAACGAAAAAGTAAATGACGCTCAAGGGTAAAAATATTAACGAAAAGTTACCAACAACTGCACAGAAACATAAGAGGGGGGAGTATTGATTTGGCTGTATGAAGTGTATCATAGTCTTGGCATAGCCAAAATTAACTATGCGCCACTATGTTTATACCCTTCACAGGGTATATTGACTTTGTCATGAATCTGTAACGCCTTAAAGGAATGATAGGAGACCCCATAAACTATATATCAAAATGATCAGCACGAGCTCAGGAATTGATTTCCGTCTGTCCGTCCGTCTGTCCTTCTGTCCGTCTGTCTGTTTCAACACGATTTCTGGCCAAACTGCTGAACCGATCTTGATGAAACTTTCACAGATTGCTTAGATCATGTCGGGTTTGTTCACTATGAAATTTCATCCTGATCGGAGCATTCTACGATACAGCCACCATATAAATTTACCATATCAACACGATTTCCGGGCAAACTGCTGAACCGATCTTGATGAAACTTTTACAGATTGCTTAGATCATGTCGGGTTTGTTCACTATGAAATTTCATTTCGATCGGAGCACTCTACGACATAGCCATCATTCAAATTTACCATATCGTACTATCAATTGTTGTCTCTGTCGTGCACTTCCAAGTACCTACATGTCAAATTGTTGTTGTTGTCGCACAAGAGCAAGTAAATGACGCTCAAGAGTAAAAATATTAGCGAAAAATAACCAACAACTGCACAGAAGCATTAATAAGAGGGGGGAGTATTGATTGGGCTGTGTGAAGTGTATCATAGTCTTGGCATAGCCAAAATTAACTATGCGCCACTATGATTATACCCTTCACAGGGTATATTGACTTTGTCATGAATCTGTAACGCCTTAAAGGAATGATGGGAGACCCCATAAACTATATATCAAAATGATCAGGACGAGCTCAGGAATTGAATTCCGTCTGTCCGTCTGTCTGTTTCAACACGATTTCCGGCCAAAATGCTGAACCGATCTTGATGAAACTTTCACAGATAGCTTAGATCATGTCAGGTTTGTTCACTATGAAATTTCATCCCGATCGGAGCATTCTACGATATAGCCACCATACAAATTTACCATATTAACACGATTTCCGGCCAAACTGCTGAACCAATCTTGATGAAACTTTCACAGATTGCTTAGATCATGTCGGGTTTGTTCACTATGAAAATTCATCCCGATCGGAGCATTCTACGATATAGCCACCATATAAATTTACCATATCAACACGATTTCTGGCCAAACTGCTGAACCGATCTTGATGAAACTTTCACAGATTGCTTAGATCATGTCGGGTTTGTTCACTATAAAATTTCATCCCGATCGGAGCATTCTACGATATAGCCCCCATATAAATTTACCAGATCAACACGATTTCCGGCCAAACTGCTGAACCGATCTTGATGAAACTTTCACAGATTGCTTAGATCATGTCGGGTTTGTTCACAATGAAATTTCATCCCGATCGGAGCATTCTACGATATAGCCACCATATAAATACAAAAAATCAATTAAAAAAACAAAATTGGACTAAAAAACTAAAATACCAAAATTACTACACCGGGATTCGAACCCGCACCTACCGGATGAGAGTCTGGCATACTTAACACAAGACTATATAAGAGTTTAACAGAATAGCTGAATATCTATTCGTAAAATTAACATAGTTAATTCGATACACCGAATATTAATAATTTAATGCCTCATAGTCTTTCGAGATTTTCACGCAATAAAAAAATAAAAATACGAATTAATCCACGTGTGAAGGGTATCATAGTCTTGGCATAGCCAAAATTAACTATGCGGCACTATGATTTTTTATTCAGATTATTTTTATTCCCTTCACAGGGTATATTGACTTTGTCATGAATCTGTAACGCCTTAAAGGAATGATGGGAGACCCCATAAACTATATATCAAAATGATCAGGACGAGCTCAAGAATTGATTTCCGTCTGTCCGTCCGTCTGTCCGTCTGTCTGTTTCAACACGATTTCCGGCCAAAATGCTGAACCGATCTTGATGAAACTTTCACAGATTGCTTAGATCATGTCGGGTTTGTTCACTATGAAATTTTATCCCGATCGGATCATTCTACGATATAGCCACCATATAAATTTACCATATCAACACGATTTCCGGCCAAACTGCTGAACCGATCTTGATGAAACTTTCACAGATTGCTTAGATCATGTCGGGTTTGTTCACTATGAAATTTCATCCCGATCGGAGCATTCTACGATATAGCCACCATACAAATTTACCATATCAACTTGATTTCCGGCCAAACTGCTGAACCGATCTTGATGAAACTTTCACAGATTGCGTAGATCATGTCGGGTTTGTTCACTATGAAATTTCATCCCGATCGGAGCATTCTACGATATAGCCACCATATAAATTTACCAGATCAACACGATTTCCGGCCAAACTGCTGAACCGATCTTGATGAAACTTTCACAGATTGCTTAGATCATGTCGGGTTTGTTCACTATGAACTTTCATTTCGATCGGAGCATTCTACGACATAGCCACCATACAAATTTACCATATCGTTCTATCAATTGTTGTCTTTGTCGTGCACTTTCAAGTACCTACATGTCAATATGTTGTTTTTGTCGAAAACGAAGAAGTAAATGACGCTCAAGAGTAAAAATACTAGCGAAAAATTACCAACAACTGCACAGAAACATAAGAGGGGGGAGTATTGAGTTGGCTGTGTGAAGGGTATCATAGTCTTGGCATAGCCAAATTAACTATGCGCCACTATGTTTATAAGAGTGCTTTCAATTTTTTTCACTAAAAGCCAACAAAAGTACTGACGACAATACTGCTGCGTTTCGAACTGATAATTTTAATTTAACATTTAAATGAAAGAACAAGTCACAATCGTGTCGATAAAATCCGGGACTTAAAGAACGCTATTGACCATAGTAAAGTATCCTTGCAAAGTGAGGCAAGCGGTGGCCATCTGACGTTTCCAGGCAAATATTTTTTCTTTCAACTCCAATTCTAGAACTCATGCCACCATACAAATTTACCATATCGTACTATCAACTGTTGTCTCTGTCGTGCACTTTCAAGTACCTACATGTCAATATGTTGTTTTTGTTGAAAACGAACAAGTAAATGACGCTCAAGAGTAAAAATATAAGCGAAAAATTGCCAACAACTGCACAGAAACATAAGAGCGGGGAGTATTGATTTGGCTGTGTGAAGGGTATCATAGTCTTGGCATAGCCAAAATTAACTATGCGCCACTATGTTTATACCCTTCACAGGGTATATTGACTTTGTCATGAATCTGTAACGCCTTAAAGAATGATGGGAGACCCCATAAACCATATATCAAAATGATCAGGACGAGCTCAGGAATTGATTTCCGTCTGTCCGTCCGACAGTCCGTCTGTCTGGTACAACACGATTTCCGGCCAAACTGCTGAGCCGATCTTGATGAAACTTTCACAGATTGCTTAGATCATGTCGGGTTTGTTCACTATGAAATTTCATCCCGATCGGAGCATTCTGCGATATAGCCACCATACAAATTTACCATATCAACACGATATCCGGCCAAACTGCTGAACCGATCTTGATGAAACTTTCACAGATTGCTTAGATCATGTCGGGTTTGTTCACTATGAAATTTCATCCCGATCGGAGCATTCTACGATATAGCCACCATATAAATTTACCATATCAACACGATTTCCGGCCAAACTGCTGAGCCGATCTTGATGAAACATTCACAGATTGCTTAGATCATGTCGGGTTTGTTCACTATGAAATTTCATCCCGATCGGAGCATTCTACGATACAGCCACCATACAAATTTACCATATCGTACTATCAATTGTTGTCTCTGTCGTGCACTTTCAAGTACCTACATGTCAATATGTTGTTTTTGTTGAGAACGAACAAGTAAATGACGCTCAAGAGTAAAAATACTAGCGAAAAATTGCCAACAACTGCACAGAAACATAAGAGGGGGGAGTATTGATTTGGCTGTGTGAAGGGTATCATAGTCTTGGCATAGCCAAATTAACTATGCGCCACTATGTTTATACCCTTCACAGGGTATATTGACTTTGTCATGAATCTGTAACGCCTTAAAGGACTGATGGGTGACCCCATAAACTATATTTCAAAATTATCAGGACGAGCTCAGGAATTGATTTCCGTCTGTCCATCCGACTGTCCTTCTGTCCGTCTGTCCGTCTGCCTGTTTCAACACGATTTCTGGCCAAACTGCTGAACCGATCTTGATGAAACTTTCACAGATTGCTTAGATCATGTCGGGTTTGTTCACTATGAAATTTCATCCCGATTGGAGCATTCTACGATATAGCCACCATATAAATTTAGCATATCAACACGATTTCCGGCCAAACTGCTGAACCGATCTTGATGAAACTTTCACAGATTGCTTAGATCATGTCGGGTTTGTTCACTATGAAATTTCATCCCGATCGGAGCATTCTACGATATAGCCACCATACAAATTTACCATATCGTACTATCAATTGTTGTCTGTGTCGTGCACTTTCAAGTACCTACATGTCAATATGTTGTTTTTGTTGAAAACGAACAAGTAAATGACGCTCAAGAGTAAAAATACTAGCGAAAAATTGCCAACAACTGCACAGAAACATAAGAGGGGGAGTATTGATTTGGCTGTGTGAAGGGTATCATAGTCTTGGCATAGCCAAAATTAACTATTCGCCACTATGTTTATACCCTTCACAGGGTATATTGACTTTGTCATGAATCTGTAACGCCTTAAAGGAATGATGGGAGACCCCATAAACCATATATCAAAATGATCAGGACGAGCTCAGGAATTGATTTCCGTCTGTCCGTCCGTCTGTCCGTCTGTCTGTTTCAACACGATTTCAGTCCAAACTGCTGAACGGATCTTGATGAAACTTGCACAGATTGCTAAGATCATGTCGGGTTTGTTCACTATGAAATTTCATCCCGATCGGAGCATTCTACGATAAAGCCACCATATAAATTTACCATATCAACACGATTTCCGGCCAAACTGCTGAGCCGATCTTGATGAAACTTTCACAGATTGCTTAGATCATGTCGGGTTTGTTCACTATGAAATTTCATCCCGATCGGATCATTCTACGATATAGCCACCATACAAATTTACCATATCGTACTATCAATTGTTGTCTCTGTCGTGCACTTTCAAGTACCTACATGTCAATATGTTTTTTTTGGTTGAAAACGAACAAGTAAATGACGCTCAAGAGTAAAAATATTAGCGAAAAATTGCCAACAACTGCACAGAAACATAAGAGGGGGGAGTATTGATTTGGCTGTGTGAAGGGTATCATAGTCTTGGCATAGCCAAAATTAACTATGCGCCACTATGTTTATACCCTTCACAGGGTATATTGACTTTGTCATGAATCTGTAACGCCTTAAAGGAATGATGGGAGACCCCATAAACTATATATCAAAATGATCAGGACGAGCTCAGGAATTGATTTCCGTCTGTCCGTCCGTCTATCCGTCCGTCTGTCCGTCTGTCTGTTTCAACATGATTTCCGGCCAAACTGCTGAACCGATCTTTATGAAACTTTCACAGATTGCTTAGATCATGTCGGGTTTTTTCACTATGAAACTTCATCCCGATCGGAGCATTCTACGATATAGCCACCATATAAATACAAAAAATCAATTAAAAAAACAAAATTGGACTAAAAAACTAAAATACCAAAATTACTACACCGGGATTCGAACCCGCACCTACCGGATGAGAGTCTGGCATACTTAACACAAGACTATATAAGAGTTTAACAGAATAGCTGAATATCTATTCGTAAAATTAACATAGTTAATTCGATACACCGAATATTAATAATTTAATGCCTCATAGTCTTTCGAGATTTTCACGCAATAAAAAAATAAAAATACGAATTAATCCACGTGTGAAGGGTATCATAGTCTTGGCATAGCCAAAATTAACTATGCGGCACTATGATTTTTTATTCAGATTATTTTTATTCCCTTCACAGGGTATATTGACTTTGTCATGAATCTGTAACGCCTTAAAGGAATGATGGGAGACCCCATAAACTATATATCAAAATGATCAGGACGAGCTCAGGAATTGATTTCCGTCTGTCCGTCCGACAGTCCGTCTGTCTGGTACAACACGATTTCCGGCCAAACTGCTGAACCGATCTTGATGAAACTTTCACAGATTGCTTAGATCATGTCGGGTTTGTTCACTATGAAATTTCATCCCGATCGGAGCATTCTGCGATATAGCCACCATACAAATTTACCATATCAACACGATTTCCGGCCAAACTGCTGAACCGATCTTGATGAACTTTTCACAGATTGCTTAGATCATGTCGGGTTTGTTCACTATGAAATTTCATCCCGATCGGAGCATTCTACGATACATCCACCATATAAATTTACCATATCAACACGATTTCCGGCCAAACTGCTGAACCGATCTTGATGAAACTTTCACAGATTGCTTAGATCATGTCGGGTTTGTTCACTATGAAATTTCATCCCGATCGGAGCATTCTACGAAACAGCCACCATACAAATTTACCATATCGTACTATCAATTGTTGTCTCTGTCGTGCACTTTCAAGTACCTACATGCCAATATGTTGTTTTTGTTGAGAACGAACAAGTAAATGACGCTCAAGAGTAAAAATACTAGCGAAAAATTGCCAACAACTGCACAGAAACATAAAAAGGGGGAGTATTGATTTGGCTGTGTGAAGGGTATCATAGTCTTGGCATAGCCAAAATTAACTATGCGCCACTATGTTTATACCCTTCACAGGGTATATTGACTTTGTCATGAATCTGTAACGCCTTAAAGGAATGATGGGTGACCCCATAAACTATATTTCAAAATAATCAGGACGAGCTCAGGAATTGATTTCCGTCTGTCCATCCGTCTGTCCTTCTGTCCGTCTGTTCGTCTGCCTGTTTCAACACGATTTCTGGCCAAACTGCTGAACCGATCTTGATGAAACTTTCACAGATTGCTTAGATCATGTCGGGTTTGTTCACTATGAAATTTCATCCCGATCGGAGCATTCTACGATATAGCCACCATATAAATTTAGCATATCAACACGATTTCCGGCCAAACTGCTGAACCGATCTTGATCAAACTTTCACAGATTGCTTAGATCATGTCGGGATTGTTCACTATGAAATTTCATCCCGATCGGAGCATTCTACGATATAGCCACCATACAAATTTACCATATCGTAATATCAATTGTTGTCTGTGTCGTGCACTTTCAAGTGCCTACATGTCAATATGTTGTTTTTGTTGAAAACGAACAAGTAAATGACGATCAAGAGTAAAAATACTAGCGAAAAATTGCCAACAACTGCACAGAAACATAAGAGCGGGGAGTATTGATTTGGCTGTGTGAAGGGTATCATAGTCTTGGCATAGCCAAAATTAACTATGCGCCACTATGTTTATACCCTTCACAGGGTATATTGACTTTGTCATGAATCTGTAACGCCTTAAAGAAATGATGGGAGACCCCATTAACTATATATCAAAATGATCAGGACGAGCTCAGGAATTGATTTCCGTCTGTCCGTCCGTCTGTCCGTCTGTCTGTTTCAACACGATTTCCGGCCAAACTGCTGAACCGATCTTGATGAAACTTTCACAGATTGCTTATATCATGTCGGGTTTGTTCACTATGAACTTTAATTTCGATCGGAGCATTCTACGACATAGCCGCCATACAAATTTACCATATCGTTCTATCAATTGTCTTTGTCAAGCACTTTCAAGTACCTGCATGTCAATATGCTGTTTTTGTTGAAAACGAACAAGTAAATGACGCTCAAGAGTAAAAATATTAGCGAAAAATTGCCAACAACTGCACAGAAACATAAGAGGGGGGAGTATTGATTTGGCTGTGTGAAGGGTATCATAGTCTTGGCATAGCCAAAATTAACTATGCGCCACTATGTTCATACCCTTCACAGGGTATATTGACTTTGTCATGAATCTGTAACGCCTTAAAGGAATGATGGGAGACCCCATAAACTATATATCAAAATGATCAGGACGAGCTCAGGAATTGATTTCCGTCTGTCCGTCCGTCTGTCCTTCTGTCCGTCTGTCTGTTTCAACACGATTTCCGGCCAAACTGCTGAACCGATCTTGATGAAACTTTCACAGATTGCTTAGATCATGTCGGGATTGTTCAGTATGAAATTTCATCCCGATCGGAGCATTCTACGATATAGCCACCATATAAATTTACCATATCAACACGATTTCCGGCCATACTGCTGAACCGATCTTGATGAAACTTTCACAGATTGCTTAGATCATGTCGGGTTTGTTCACTATGAAATTTTATCCCGATCGGAGCATTCTACGATATAGCCACCATATAAATACAAAAATTCTATTAAAAAAACAATATTGGACTAATAAACTAAAATACCAAAATTACTACACGGGGATTCGAACCCGCACCTACCGGATGAGAGTCTGGCATACTTACCACCAGACTATATAAGAGTTTAACAGAATAACTGAATATCTATTATAAAATTAACATAGTTAATTCGATACACCGAATATTAATAATTTAATGCCTTATAGTCTTTCGAGATTTTCACGCAATAAATAAATAAAAATACGAATTAATCCACGTTTGAAGGGTATCATAGTCTTGGCATAGCCAAAATTAACTATGCGGCACTATGTTTTTTTATTCAGATTATTTTTATTCCCTTCACAGGGTATATTGACTTTTTCATGAATCTGTAACGCCTTAAAGGAATGATGGGAGACCCCATAAACTATATATCAAAATGATCAGGACGAGCTCAGGAATTGATTTCCGTCTGTCCGTCCGTCTGTCCGTCTGTCTGTTTCAACACGATTTCCGGCAAAAATGCTGGATTCTACGATATAGCCACCATATAAATACAAAAAATCAATTAAAAAAAAAAAATTGGACTAAAAAACCAAAATACCAAAATTACTACACCGGGATCCGAACCCGCACCTACCGGATGAGAGTCTGGCATACTTAACACAAGACTATATAAGAGTTTAACAGAATAGCTGAATATCTATTCGTAAAATTAACATAGTTAATTCGATACACCGAATATTAATAATTTAATGCCTTATAGTCTTTCGAGATTTTCACGCAATAAAAAAATAAAAATACGAATTAATCCACGTTTGAAGGGTATCATAGTCTTGGCATAGCCAAAATTAACTATGCGGCACTATGTTTTTTTATTCAGATTATTTTTATTCCCTTCACAGGGTATATTGACTTTGTCATGAATCTGTAACGCCTTAAAGGAATGATGGGAGACCCCATAAGCTATATATCAAAATGATCAGGACGAGCTCAGGAATTGATTTCCGTCTGTCCGTCCGTCTGTCTGTCTGTCTGTTTCAACACGATTTCCGGCCAAAATGCTGAACCGATCTTGATGAAACTTTCACAGATTGCGTAGATCATGTCGGGTTTGTTCACTATGAAATTTCATCCCGATCGGAGCATTCTACGATATAGCCACCATATAAATTTACCAGATCAACACGATTTCCGGCCAAACTGCTGAACCGATCTTGATGAAACTTTCACAGATTGCTTAGATCATGTCGGGTTTGTTCACTATGAACTTTCATTTCAATCGGAGCATTCTACGACATAGCCACCATACAAATTTACCATATCGTTCTATCAATTGTTGTCTTTGTCGTGCACTTTCAAGTACCTACATGTCAATATGTTGTTTTTGTCGAAAACGAAAAAGTAAATGACGCTCAAGAGTAAAAATATTAACGAAAAATTACCAACAATTGCACAGAAACATAAGAGGGGGGAGTATTGAGTTGGCTGTGTGAAGGGTATCATAGTCTTGGCATAGCCAAAATTAACTATGCGCCACTATGTTTTAAGAGTGCTTTCAATTTTTTTCACTAAAAGCCAACAAAAGTACTGACACAATACTGCTGCGTTTCGAACTATAATTTTAATTTAACATTTAAATGAAAGAACAAGTCCACAATCGTGTCGATAAAAACCGGGACTTAAAAGAACGCTATTGAACAGAGTAAAGTACTCCTTGCAAAGTGAGGCAGCGGTGGCCATCTGACGTTTCCAGGCAAATTTTTTTTCTTTCAACTCCAATTCTAGAACTCATGCCACCATACAAATTTACCATATCGTACTATCAATTGTTGTCTCTGTCGTGCACTTTCAAGTACCTATGTACATGTCAATATGTTGTTTTTGTTGAAAACGAACAAGTAAATGACGCTCAAGAGTTAAAATATAAGCGAAAAATTGCCAACAACTGCACAGAAACATAAGAGCGGGGAGTATTGATTTGGCTGTGTGAAGGGTATCATAGTCTTGGCATAGCCAAAATTAACTATGCGCCACTATGTTTATACCCTTCACAGGGTATATTGACTTTGTCATGAATCTGTAACGCCTTAAAGAAATGATGGAAGACCCCATAAACTATATATCAAAATGATCAGGACGAGCTCAGGAATTGACTTCCGTCTGTCCGTCCGACAGTCCGTCTGTCTGGTACAACACGATTTCCGGCCAAACTGCTGAACCGATCTTGATGAAACTTTCACAGATTGCTTAGATCATGTCGGGTTTGTTCACTATGAAATTTCATCCCGATCGGAGCATTCTGCGATACAGCCTACATCTAAACTTACCATATCAACACGATTTCCGGCCAAACTGCTGAACCGATCTTGATGAAACTTTCACAGATTGCTTAGATCATGTCGGGTTTGTTCACTATGAAATTTCATCCCGATCGGAGCATTCTACGATATAGCCACCATATAAATTTACCATATCAACACGATTTCCGGCCAAACTGCTGAACCGATCTTGATGAAACTTTCACAGATTGCTTAGATCATGTCGGGTTTGTTCACTATGAAATTTCATCCCGATCGGAGCATTCTACGATATAGCCACCATACAAATTTACCATATCGTACTATCAATTGTTGTCTGTGTCGTGCACTTTCAAGTACCTACATGTCAATATGTTGTTTTTGTTAAAACGAACAAGTAAATGACGCTCAAGAGTAAAAATACTAGCGAAAAATTGCCAACAACTGCACAGAAACATAAGAGGGGGAGTATTGATTTGGCTGTGTGAAGGGTATCATAGTCTTGGCATAGCCAAAATTAACTATTCGCCACTATGTTTATACCCTTCACAGGGTATATTGACTTTGTCATGAATCTGTAACGCCTTAAAGGAATGATGGGAGACCCCATAAACCATATATCAAAATGATCAGGACGAGCTCAGGAATTGATTTCCGTCTGTCCGTCCGTCTGTCCGTCTGTCTGTTTCAACACGATTTCAGTCCAAACTGCTGAACCGATCTTGATGAAACTTTCACAGATTGCTAAGATCATGTCGGGTTTGTTCACTATGAAATTTCATCCCGATCGGAGCATTCTACGATAAAGCCACCATATAAATTTACCATATCAATACGATTTCCGGCCAAACTGCTGAGCCGATCTTGATGAAACTTTCACAGATTGCTTAGATCATGTCGGGTTTGTTCACTATGAAATTTCATCCCGATCGGATCATTCTACGATATAGCCACCATACAAATTTACCATATCGTACTATCAATTGTTGTCTCTGTCGTGCACTTTCAAGTACCTACATGTCAATATGTTTTTTTTTGTTGAAAACGAACAAGTTAATGACGCTCAAGAGTAAAAATATTAGCGAAAAATTGCCAAAAACTGCACAGAAACATAAGAGGGGGGAGTATTGATTTGGCTGTGTGAAGGGTATCATAGTCTTGGCATAGCCAAAATTAACTATGCGCCACTATGTTTATACCCTTCACAGGGTATATTGACTTTGTCATGAATCTGCAACGCCTTAAAGGAATGATGGGAGACCCCATAAACTATATATCAAAATGATCAGGACGAGCTCAGGAATTGATTTCCGTCTGTCCGTCCGTCTGTCCGTCCGTCAGTCCGTCTGTCTGTTTCAACACGATTTCCGGCCAAACTGCTGAACCGATCTTGATGAAACTTTCACAGATTGCTTAGATCATGTCGGGTTGTTCACTATGAAATTTCATCCCGATCGGAGCATTCTACGATATAGCCACCATCTAAATTTACCATATCAACACGATTTCCGGCCAAACTGCTGAGCCGATCTTGATGAAACTTTCACAGATTGCTTAGATCATGTCGGGTTAGTTCACTATGAAATTTCATCCCGATCGGATCATTCTACGATATAGCCACCATACAAATTTACCATATCAACACGATTTCCGGCCAAACTGCTGAACCGATCTTGATGAAACTTTCACAGATTGCTTACATCATGTCGGGTTTGTTCACTATGAAATTTCATTTCGATCGGAGCATTCTACGATATAGCCATCATACAAATTTACCATATCGTACTATCAATTGTTGTCTCTGTCGTGCACTTTTAAGTACCTACATGTCAATATGTTGTTTTTGTTGAAAACGAGAAAGTAAATGACGCTCAAGAGTAAAAATATTAGCGAAAATTGTCAACAACTGCACAGAAACATAAGAGGGGGGAGTATTGATTTGGCTGTGTGAAGGGTATCATAGTCTTGGCATAGCCAAAATTAACTATGCGCCACTATGTTTATACCCTTAACAGGGTATATTGACTATGTCATGAATCTGTAACGCCTTAAAGGAATGATGGGAGACCCCATAAACTATGTATCAAAATGATCAGGACGAGCTCAGGAATTGATTTCCGTCTGTCCGTCCGTCTGTCTGTTTCAACACGATTTCCGGCCAAACTAATGAACCGATCTTGATGAAACTTTCACAGATTGCTTAGATCATGTCGGGTTTGTTCACTATGAAATTTCATCCCGATCGGAGCATTCTACGATATAGCCACCATCTAAATTTACCATATCAACACGATTTCCGGCCAAACTGCTGAACCGATCTTGATGAAACTTCCACAGATTGCTTAGATCATGTCGGGTTTGTTCACTATAAAATTTCATCCCGATCGGAGCATTCTACGATATAGCCACCATACAAATTTACCATATCGTACTATCAATTGTTGTCTGTGTCGTGCACTTTCAAGTACCTACATGTCAATATGTTGTTTTTGTTGAAAACGAACAAGTAAATGACGCTCAAGAGTAAAAATACTAGCGAAAAATTGCCAACAACTGCACAGAAACATAAGAGGGGGAGTATTGATTTGGCTGTGTGAAGGGTATCATAGTCTTGGCATAGCCAAAATTAACTATTCGCCACTAGGTTTATACCCTTCACAGGGTATATTGACTTTGTCATGAATCTGTAACGCCTTAAAGGAATGATGGGAGACCCCATAAACCATATATTAAAATGATCAGGACGAGCTCAGGAATTAATTTCCGTCTGTCCGTCCGTCTGTCCGTCTGTCTGTTTCAACACGATTTCAGGCCAAACTGCTGAACCGATCTTGATGAAACTTGCACAGATTGCTTAGATCATGTCGGGATTGTTCACTATGAAATTTCATCCCGATCGGAGCATTCTACGATAAAGCCACCATATAAATTTACCATATCAACACGATTTCCGGCCAAACTGCTGAGCCGATCTTGATGAAACTTTCTAAGATTGCTTAGATCATGTCGGGTTTGTTCACTATGAAATTTCATCCCGATCGGATCATTCTACGATATAGCCACCATACAAATTTACCATATCGTACTATCAATTGTTGTCTGTGTCGTGCACTTTCAAGTACGTACATGTCAATATGTTGTTTTTGTTGAAAACGAACAAGTAAATGACGCTCAAGAGTAAAAATACTAGCGAAAAATTGCCAACAACTGCACAGAAACATAAGAGGGGGAGTATTGATTTGGCTGTGTGAAGGGTATCATAGTCTTGGCATAGCCAAAATTAACTATTCGCCACTATGTTTATACCCTTCACAGGGTATATTGACTTTGTCATGATTCTGTAACGCCTTAAAGGAATGATGGGAGACCCCATAAACTATATATCAAAATGATCAGGACGAGCTTAAGAATTGATTTCCGTCTGTCCGTCCGTCTGTCCGTCTGTCTGTTTCAACACGATTTCCGGCCAAACTGCTGAACCGATCTTGATGAAACTTTCACAGATTGCTTAGATCATGTCGGGTTTGTTCACTATGAAATTTAATCCCGATCGGAGCATTCTACGATATAGCCACCATCTAAATTTACCATATCAACACGATTTCCGGCCAAACTGCTGAACCGATCTTGATGAAACTTTCACAGATTGCTTAGATCATGTCGGGTTTGTTCACTATGAAATTCATCCCGATCGGAGCATTCTACGATATAGCCACCATATAAATTTACCATATCAACACGATTTCCGGCCAAACTGCTGGACCGATCTTAATGAAACTTTCACAGATTGCTTATATCATGTCGGGTTTGTTCACTATGAAATTTTATCCCGATCGGAGCATTCTACGATATAGCCACCATATAAATTTACCATATCAACACGATTTCCGGCCAAACTGCTGAACCGATCTTGATGAAACTTTCACAGATTGCTAAGATCATGTCGGGTTTGTTCACTATGAAATTTCATCCCGATCGGAGCATTCTACGATACA